>JAOPJO010032234.1:0-10355 GCA_027123675.1 Molva macrophthalma
TGTGTGTGTGTGTGTGTGTGTGTGTGTGTGTGTGTGTGTGTGTGTGTGTGTGTGTGTGTGTGTGTGGGCGTGTGTGTTTTTGGGAGTAAAAAAATACCCAGTGCTAAAGAACAAAGACCCGCCCCTGTTGGAGGCATAGTTGCGTCTAGGAGTCATGACGTGAATCGCTTGGAAATGGCGGACGCTTGGGTCGGCGGTGCGCTGGCTGTGAATACCTTGTTTAGTATTCTTATTTTTACCCTTTATGTGTTTTTTGTATTTGTACTACTCAATGTATTTTTTTATGATTAGATGGTTATTGTGAATAACAATAATATGAATAGTTAGTATATTAGTGGTCGCTGCTGTAACAGGTCCACCCTGTTTTCCCTTAACTTTGCTCACCGATGATGGAGGACCAGGAGTCTCCGTTGTCCATGGGCTTGTAGAGGAGCTTGGTGGACAGGATGGGGCCATGTCCTTGGTGAGAACTCATGGGCATCACCACCAGCTGCTTGCTCTTCTTCTCCAGCAGCTTGGGGGGGGTAGCGGGCACAGGGGGCTCTGGGAAGGGGGTGCAGAGATATCATGAGAATGTGT
Organism: Molva macrophthalma; assembly: GCA_027123675.1. NCBI lineage: Eukaryota > Metazoa > Chordata > Actinopteri > Gadiformes > Lotidae > Molva > Molva macrophthalma. The sequence goes on from JAOPJO010032234.1 coordinate 580, forward strand.
CTCTATGATGAGAATCGTTTGTACGCTTGTTTGATGTGTGCGTGGGAGCTCTGGGAAATATGCTTTAAAAGCACTGTATTGATATTTATGGTTTCAATGGCAGAGGGTTAGGGTTGGGGTTAGGGGTTGGGGTTTTTACATTTTTTGTAAAAACAACAAAGATAATAATAAATAAATGAAATCAAAATAACAGCGTTATCTTGACGCGATGCGTGTGCCATTGCTAACAGAGTCCCTTAAATCACTGCGGAGCGAGAGCGCGCGAGCGTATCAAAGAGAAAAAGCGCAACATTTATCTCCAAAACTCCCAAACTCACGCTAATGTTAGCGTATCTCGCCTTTCCGCCTTAGCCAGCCCGCATGTGAAAACAAAATGCTTTTCTCACGTCACGCCTGATGAACAATAAAGTCTACACGCACGTTAAAAACTATTTACATCAGCCGCGATGCATCATGCGCCCTATTCCTATAATAATCGCGCCGGTGAAAAGACGGATGGACTACTCAACCTATACAGCCTAGTGAAGACGAGCTTACGCTCCGTCCTTTAACCAAAATATCCTATTTATTAAGAGGATTCAATTATACTGGAGTTTTACTTTTTAATACAAGTATTAAATAGTGTAGTGAATGGCTGTTCGTAGACGAGGGGATTATGATAAGTGTGTGTGTTTTGGAGACGTTAGTTTCCCTGTTCAATAACTAAAATAGGCTATTAACCTTTTCATAGAAAGTTGGTATCCAAAACTTAACTGTAGCGATACAACTGCACACCTTCATGTTATCAAAAGCAACCGATATTCACGTACCGCAGTGCAAGTAAACATTGACTTGTAGCGCCGACTGCTATCGAGATGAATGATCAATACATACAACAGATAGCGATAAGTATAGGTCTGTGATGGTAGTTTACCACTATGGATGACTGATCAATACATACAACAGAAAAGCATTTAGTTTACATTCGGGTAGGCCGAGGCGAGAAGGGCGAGATCCGCTAACGTAAGCGAATCTCGCAAGTTTTGGAGTTTTGGAGAAAAATGTCGAGATTTGGTTGTCTGTCCCAGCTTTCTCTTTTCAGGGGCCATGTCACGTTATCTTAACCTGCATCCCTACCTGCATAGGTCTGTCGCTAGAGCTTTTACTCTTTGAACTGCTCGCGCGCTCTCGCTCCGAAGTCATTTAAAGGGACTCTGTTGGCAATGGCACTCGCATAAGATAAGATAAAGATAATGCTGTGTTATTTTTATTGCATTATTATTTTTTAATTATTATCATTTATTGTATTCTTTTTTTTTATTATCATTTTCTTTGGCCTGGGGGGGGGTCCTCGCTGGCCTGGAGGGCCTGTACAGTTATAGGGGAAACACTGCATATGGTTTAACATGGATAACAATGTACGGTTAACCATGCCAAATGTTTTAATTTAGTATACATATTTGTGCACACTCTCATCGAAACTCACACGCGAACGCACACACACACACTGCATGCATTCTGACCTCTAACGATGAGGTTGAACTTGCGTGAGTCCTGTCCTCCATTGGTGGAGACCCTGCATTCCCACACCCCTCCGTCTACCGCCTTCAGTGAGGGGATCTCAAACTGGGCTGTGCTCTTGTCAGAGTCCATGGTGGTCAGGGAGGCCTAGAGGTAACACAGACACATACACTGCAATATGTTCTGCAGCTTGTATAAAGGTTTGGCTTTGAAAAATCTTTGCAGTGGTAGGTAAAAAATAAATGAACATTTTGTAGCTTCAGACACAAAAGTTTTGTACAACTACAAAACTACAAGCTGAAGTTCGAAAGTAATGGAAGTGATTTGACTCAACACACATACAAACACACACACAGTAATATCTCTCCAGAAGGATTAGGTTACATTCATATTTACCATTTATAAAACGACATTGTGGTAGAAAGACTCCAACAAGAAGGGCTTGTGGCATGAAATTGTTGAATATGATCTTGTTTATGTAAACAGAATAATCATTTTTATAAAAGAATGTTATTGAAACATGCTGGGCTCCGACCATTTTGTTTTTGTTCTTATAACACGCCTTTAAAGAACAGCACATGGAGGTGGACACGCACCTGCAGGGGACCCTAGAGTGATGCACTGGGGTCCTCATCTGCTGAGTCAATGGAGTGGTGGTGCACCACATCAAGACCACTAGCTCACCTTGTCCAACACTGGGACAAGGTAAGCACACCAGCTGATACTGTTGTTTTCTCACCTATAGAAGTTGCTAACACTTTTATAGCTTAACATATGTAAATCTTTTTTTCCAACTAATAATATGCAACAATTAAGATTTTGATAACAATTGTTATAATTATCTATTATTTTATCAATATGATGACATGGATGTTTGTATTTCCTCATTAGTGTCATGAACATGAGTATACAAGCATGTACTTCTGAAACAGAAGTACATGCTTGAAGTACAACTGAACAGTTACTCCTCCTACTCCTACTGAACCCAAAATGGTTAGCGTGTCACGGCACGTGGGCTAACCTTCAGCACAGTGCTGTCCAGCTTGCGCAGCTCGATGCTGTTGTGGCTGGGCGGAGGGTTCCCCGAGGCCGAACACAAGATCCGTGGGCTGGAGTTCAGGTTCCATTCAATAGCACTGGCCATGTCCAGGATCTGGGGGGCCCGGTCTGGATAGCAGGATAGAGGAGGAGATGTTTCAGAGGAGGAGAAGAAGAGGAAGAAGACATAAAGATGCCCTGGTGACTGAACAGACAGCAGATGTGTTCTTCTTTTCTGGTTTAACATTGGTCCCGGTTTCAATATAGATTTGTCTATGTCTTCAGGCTAGAAATAAACCCAACACAAGATGGCCTCCACTGAACACCAGGGAAACCCTCAGTTAAAGCAGATGGCAGAAGTTGAAACAATTACAAATATACTGGTGAGAAAGACACAATACGGTTTTAAAGAAAAGGTAAAAGTAGAGTGACACTGAGAGGATCAGGGGTGCTCCTACCTGACTTCTCGCAGTGCTGTCCTCTCCACCCGGTGGGGCAGTGGCACCCACTGAAACGGTTGCACACGCCGCCGTTCTGACACCCGCAGGTGAGCCTGCAGTCTGGGCCGTACGCCCCGACGGGACAGGCTGGGGGAACGTGACGGCACAGGGTTGGACTGACGAACCACCATCACATTTACAGCCTTCTAACAACAAGGAATTAACATTCTTCGCAAATGGAAATGTCTATATATCTATATATAGTATTTACCATGTAGTATGTCGACAAAGAAAAACTTCTTCATGAAATAATAGTTGCTTGGAGTTGGACGGTGTCCTCAGGTTGAATAAGGGTCTGTGGCACCTTTGAGACTATAGTGGTTCTATGTTCTTTATAAGTAAACTATATAAATACATTCCACTTCACTTCCCTAAGTTAAAGTTAATATAGGTTTTGGTTTCTTCACTAGGACTCTGTTTAGAATGAGGAAATACTATACATACATAAAAAAGGAAGATATTTTATTCATTGCAATAAATAAGTCAGTTCTATCGGTATAAGTGACTGACATGTTTCACAGCGAACGCCAGCCCATCCACTGGCACAGGAGCATCCGTATGGATCCGGGAGGCAGAACCGCAGCCCCTTGCAGTCCATCACAGACCCACATGACTCCTGGCAGCTTCGGCCAAACATCCCCTCCCTGCAGGCTGGGAGGGGCCGGCCGCCAGCACAGCCAAACAAGGAAAGAAAAGACAAACATTTTGAAAATAAAAGCAGGGGATTTGTATCGTTTTTGCTCTGGGTTATAGCCCGGGGTGTTAGGATCCAGGGTCGTATGTCTGTTTGTGTTCAGTTTTGTTTCAACATGTTTTGTTGCAACAGGAAATAAAAAAAACAAACAGGTGTGTGTGTGTGTGTGTGAACATGTCCCTCAGGACAGACCTGTCTCGCAGCGGGTTCCCATGAACCCCGGTGGGCAGATGCAGTCTCCGTCCCTGTCGTGGCAGACCCCTCTGTTGAGGCACTCGGGACAGTCCTGGCGACAGCTTTCCCCCCACTTCTTACTAGTACAGTCTGCACATTGTCGGCAGCAGAACAAGTTATTAGTGTATTGGACATGTCTCCTGCTCACACACACAGAAGAGTGCTTCATGTAATCACGTAACATTAGATGGCGAAAAGAGGGTTTCCCCTGATGACACACACACACACGTGTGCATGTGTACTCCAGTGTTGTAAACCCACTGCGTACGATGAGCCTCATCCAGGAGCCGTGCAGCGGGCTGTCCCCCACGTAGCTGGCGCTGTAGATCCCCTGGTGAGCGAGCGCCGCGGCCTCCAACGCAAGCACAGCGGTGTTGTTGACCACATCGTTCCAGTGGGTCATGTAGTGGTAGTTCCCTGCAGGCGGACAGTGAAGACAATACAAAGACAACCGGACTGACGTGTTGCACTTTAAACAAAAATAAACAACAACACAAACAATCCTAGGGGGGGCTCACCGTTGTACTTCCATGTCACGTCTCTCTTCTGGGTGTCGAGGAGGTGCATGCTGAGCTGAACCGTCTCACCCTTGTTGGCGGTCACCGTCATGTGAGCCGGGACAAAGTTGGCTGTGAGGAGAGCAAGAGGCCAAAACCCACACAGTGTGTCAGGTCCCCTTTTCCTGATATCTTTTGGTGAAAATGCATTACATAAATAAGCGAGCCTTGGTCTTGTAATGATTAAAGAACAGATTGAATAACCCTACATAACTACATATGAATAAAAGAGCCAGTGAAGCCACTGTTTCAGCCGAAATTCGAACATGTGTTTTGGGCTGAGAGAGGAAAGAGGAGGGCGTGTTATCCCCATGGTTACGACCCACGGCAACTTTATGATACTTTTTAAGTACCATCGTTGTGTATCAGCATTATAATGAGGGATGTTGTATATGAAATGCACCACACACCGTAGCGTTATACTATCAGTGTCCGGGAAGCCTAACACTCACTCTGTTGCAGACATTAAATACATCGCTGCTCAGACGGAACTTCATCATCCACACACACCATGGCGTTATACTATACTTATAAGTGTCCGAAAAGCTCAACTTTCTCTCGGACGCCGGTTAACCGCTGCCCAGACAGAGGCCTAAAAATGACCTATTCACCACTTGCACCAACAGTGGTGGATATGAGTACCTGGTGAGGGGGGTCCTCACTCCTCAGTACCTGAAGCAGGGTTGTTGATCATGATGATCTTGTCGTGGGGGTGGACCTCCTGCGCAGCCTCGCAGTAGAAAATGCCGATGTTGCCAAGGAGATGGAAGTCGGTGGCCACCACCTCCTTGGCCCGGGCACGGTGCACTCTGAATTGGGGCGGCATGGGAACGATGAAGATCTTGTTCTCTCGCTTGATGTCCAGGCCGATTGGCGCTGCGTTGCGCTCGCCGGTGATGCAGGAAAAGGAGAAGTGACTGAAGTGGGTGACTTCCGCCGTGGAGATCATGGTCAGGTCCATCACGGCATCTGTCCCGGGACACACAACAATGCTTTCACTAGCCTAGATTACGGTCTATTTATGGTCACAATGGAAAAGCATTGGGTCAGGCTCGAGGTCTGAGACAGACTGTAATGTTTAGATGCTGTTCATGGTTATGATGAGAGCTTTGTTCTGTCATTCAGATCATAGACAACCATGAGGGTTGGAGGAAGATTTAAGAGCTTTTCTTTGAGTGTCATTTGTTGGAAACAGCATAGCCTTCCGTCAGCTATTAGTGATTGAAATGCGCTGCGAGAATATATTTTTGGAGTTGACTACGCCTGCCTTTCTATGAGCCAATTTCGTTTTTTGACCACTCCCAGCTAATTTCTGACCAATCAGGGCATTTCTTCCTTGAATGGTTTGAAGAATCTATCTTGCTTGTCGGTCACATGTGCATAAATGCATCACTGCTCATTGGTGGAGAAAATTAGGGAGGGAAGGAGGAATATTACTTTGGTTGTATCATTGAAAAAAAATTCTCTCTTCTGCTTCTTTCTGGTCGCTCGCTTTACAACTCTCAAATCGTACCCGCAGCAGATTTAATATAGTTTCTGGTTTTGTTTCAAATATACACTCCAAACTATGATTTCATATAAATTATTATTATTTCCATATTAGAATTTATTCATAAAATATAATTGTTATCTTGTTTTGTTTTAAAGTGTGAGTCAGTCCCTTTGCTTTAATTTTAGTCAGGATACAGATCTCACTACTATGTTTATATGAAACTGGTATTGTGTATTATAAAATAGCCAATAGGAAAAAGAGCATATTGAGTATTTGATCATCCAAGCAGTGTAAGTACTTATCCTATTAATATTACTGAACCCTTATGGATGGATGTACTCTAGATACCTCCCCCAGCCAATAGGATTGGAGATCATATTATTAATATATATACATAGATATATCCTAGATATAGTCTGTATAAATGTATCTAATTAATGACACAGCATTGTAACAGTGAGTACCACTGAAAAATGTGTATTACCCTACAACAAAGACATTTGACTCCAGTCAATTACTATTTTCCATTTGATCTTGGTAAGACATAAGCAATCTTTGTGGTACACACACCAATATGAGGAACAATACAGAAAACTATGGACATTTTGTTCTATACTATATGAGCATCGCCAAATAATGTCACATTTGTAACAACATTCCTGCTGTGGCATTGGACCCCAGATTCACTGCTAGAACAATAGCAGGAAACAGAGATGCGCTTCTGTTCTCCCTCAGGGTTAGGTAGGTACTTAGCCATCTTAACTTAGTATCACACCAAACTAGAATAAAAAACTAACATAAACGGATCAAGTACTACAATTAAGAGAACACATGTGAGAAAGTGTTAAATTAATTTATAAAATACTCTCTCACAAATACTCTCTATAATCTCACACCTTATCTCAATTTAAATACATTTTAGAAGTAGATGGTATGACTCGTTGTAGACTTCAAGTAAGTAAGTTCCACTTACCTGACAAACTGAATGAGTAGAATATGTACACCCACACAATCCTCATGTTTGTAATCCTCATTAGGAAATTTGTCTTTAAAATTCGGATCCCAATCCAACGTTCAATCAAAGCTGAACATATCATATATTCCTTCTAAACTGCTCACGCTGTACTTGGTGTCAAAAGAGTCAATGCGCGTTTTGACACATTATTTCGTGAGCCATTAAACCGAAGTCTTGAATTCAATTTCCTCAGTGATATATTTTGCCATGCCGTCAGTCTCAAATGTGTTATCACTGTCCCTCACTCAACCGAGAGCAGGACTAGACGAAAAGTCCTGTTCTCTGGGTGGGAAAGGAAGGAAGCGCGTCACGAGGAAGCCGAGGGTCGTGGACGAGCCAAAACGTCTTCTGCCATGATACGAGCACGACAGATAGAAGGCGACGAGCAAAAAACGGCGATGTCGTAATTTGCGTCGATATATAAAAAAAAGATTAATAATAATAAGAAGAATTATAATATATATAATAATAATAATTAATAAAAACGCGGGCGGAAGGTTACGCCCCCCAGCCCCCGCAATATTTCACCACTGTTCAAACGCTTTACCTTTAGGTTCACAGTAGATATTGTAGTCTGCATTTATTGAAATTATGCACATTTGATAACATATTTAATGCGTCCTCTCAAGCTTACACTGCAGTTCACTGCTGCCCTTTTGTGCAGTTGGGATAGCGTAGCAAATGCAACAACAGCTGGAATCATGTTTTGCCAAATGCAACAGCTTTGTTCTCTCACATCTATGAGTTGGTTACAATCCCTGCAGCCTTAACGGCCAACTGACTTTCTCTCTGTGTTATAGCCACAGGCCTCAGGAAATTATGAACATTATGCTTGTGTATGAATTCTCAATCATTCCCACTCCAATCTTTGTCAATTTTAAATGTTTCTCGTCCAAAAACGCTTTTTTATGGTTATTTATTTGAATGGGACACACTGGTGGGCTTCCTTAGCTGATTGGATGTTTTTCTTCCATTTCCTCGCAGCGAAAAACAATTGACTTCAAGTCGACTCAAGTTCTTATTGTTGAACATTTCCTGTTTTGGAGGGCATGAGCTTTCTTTAGGCAGTCAGGAGTGCTCTATTTGTAAATGGAATCTTTAAAGAAAATGAATATTTCCTTTGTTTGTTAATATCTCATATGTGAACATATCTCATGTCATTACATAACATTTTATGTCATTGCAAATAAATGTAGAAGTTGTTAAGGTCCATAAATAAGCAAACAGAAAGAATGAGAGAGAGACAAAGACAGAGTGAATAATAATAGAAACGTTATGATTGTTATGACTGCTGATCACAATGTCACAAGCAAAACAAAAGAAGCCTGGCGCCTGTGGATTCAGGCTCAGATACTGTATGGCCGTAAACGTTCAGCCAATAGCAGGTGAGAGACTTCCCTCTGCACATGCTCACAAACACCCCGTGTAGCTGCTACCTTTCTACAACTGCCAACAATGAAACACTTTGAGCACAAACTGAATCCACACACACACACACACACACACACACACACACACACACACAAAATGTCAACACAAGGTATTTAGCCAACAAAATGGACAAGTAGAATAAGCATTAGTGTTTCAATAAGTAAGCCTACTATTATTTTTATTGGCTTTGAATTAAGTGTAATTCCATCACTAAGGGGTATTTAGAGTGTGCAACATACAGGTGTATCAGTTACGCTTATGGGCTGCAGGCCAAGAAACCACACCGTGCCTCATTTACAAACAGCTCTCCGCTTTGTGAGTGGTCTTCTGCAACACTGGCCTTGAAACACTTGAAAAACGGTATGCATCCAAGGCTCTGCGAACAGTGTGTGTGTGTGTGTTTGTATGTGTGTGTTAAAATCAGAGTTTGTGCATTTACGGATATCTGCAAATGAGAGAGAGAGGATATGTGTGTGCATGTGTGTGTGTGTTGGAGGGGGGGTGCATGCTGGGCGGGGGACTGTAGATGGGGGTCGAACTTTGTCCTCCTCAGACTCATTGTGTCAAGACGCTGTTTGAGGATCATTTCTATGAGCAGTGTGTTTGTCAGGAGACAGAGCAGTCGGGAGTGTTGTGCTTGCTTTAGATATCACTAGCAGACTAACACACAAGGCTCCCTGCCTCTTGAACTCCGTACATAACCTCCTAAAGTACCGGCCCCAGCAGCAGTATAACAAATAATAAAAAAGGAATTTTACACAGGAAAAGACATGGGGTCAGCGTCTTGAAGAAGTAGTGAGATCAGATTTCATCAGAGGTGAAATCTGGTTCCCGGTTCAGAAAGTTAAAAAAGCCTTTTTTGTCTCCAACTATGCAATTAGCAGGTGAACAGCATACCTCTTTTATAAAGGAAGCCTGGCACATCATCATCCTGTTAAGAATGTTATAGAGACCGGCCACTTGTAATTAGTCATGCTCAGAATTCCTTCACAAACGACACATGGAAATGTTGCCAACTGGTCGGAAAACGGCACCTTAATGAAGTCAAGTGGTGAATACACAGGGGCGTACTCTCACTGTTAAGCACATGTTGCTGCGGTTCTGTGTTTGAAGTGTTTCGATTGCTGTGGAGGTGGTGGTGGAGGTGCTGGTGGTGGTGGAGGTGGTGCTGGTGGTGGAGGTGCTGGTGGTGGTGGAGGTGGTGGTGGTGGAGGTGGTGGTGGAGGTGGAGCTGGTGGTGGAGGTGCTGGTGGTGGTGGAGGTGCTGGTGGAGGTGGAGGAGGACGAGGTCACGGGGGAGCACCAGGAGGTGGGG
>JAOPJO010032250.1:0-10351 GCA_027123675.1 Molva macrophthalma
CCTGCTAGACGTCTGTCTCCAACCCAAATGGCCCTTCCCTTGTCTCACAGCCCAACCACAGATCCCCCTCAGACCAACAGGTCGGGGGCCCATCTTGCCCAGGTATAACAACCCCCCAAATCTTTAGCCTAGAGAGGGTGTAGGCGGTTTGTGATTGGCTTGATTTGAATAACAGTAACCCAATAGGAATCCGTAGGTGACACCTTTTTGTAAAATAACAGGTAATGATTTGAGGTAACTGAGAGCCCCGCCCAGGACTCTGGTGCTTGTTTTGGGTATCCTGTATCCAAGTATTGTAACAAGAAGTATTGACTACGTGGTCTTTTTGGAATAATCAAACCCTTGATTTGAACATACTTTTACAGTAACCGCTAGTGAGGAGGACATTGTTTATGATTTGTTATCTACGGCATTTTCTAGGTTAACTTTTAATAAAAAGTTGAAGGTTAGGAGGATCCGGGACATTTTGAAATGTCTCATTAACTGCGTGGTGTTCTTGGGCAAGCAGGAGTTGCCATTCTGAGGTCTCATATTCTATTGAAGTGCACAGAGAGCTTGTGTGATGATGTGATTATTTGTCAGGAGGATTTGCATTTTGCTTAAGAGATAGCTGTTTTTAGTTTTGGTGATAGCTCTCGCTCTCTCCGTGCTGTTTGCTCGTTGCATTGCTAAGGCTGGACTAGCGTATTCATTTTTGCTTCAGAGCTGGAATTGTCATAGGTAACTTTTGCAGTACTATAGAGAGGACACAGTAAGCTAAGCTGGTGGTTTTCTTTTTTCGCGACGGGGGAAGGGGAGTCAGAGAGCCAAGGTTTAAGAGTCACGGTTCGCTACTGCGTTATACAATATCTGAGCATTTGGTCATCACAATGATCTGTTGTTGGTTGGGGGTCCTTTTACTGGGCCTAACCCCGTGTTGGCGGGTCGGCCGAAAAGGACCTCTCATGGGCTTAGCCCATTCTTTCCTCTAATTCTTGTGCGCATGTGCAACAATACGACTGGTAATGCCTGTACCTATGACAGGCCCGTTTCAGCACAACACTTCACCCAATTTTGATTTTAATGTGCCGTTTTCTCGTTCTACTGCCCCGCCACTTGCGGGGTTGTAGGCGCAGTGTGTTCGCAAATCTATTCCTAGAAACCCGCTGATCTGGCTGTTTGCTGCATTCACAAAATTTGAGCCATTGTCGCTGTCGCATGGATGAACGTTCTGGGTTTGGGAATGGACCTTATGGCCTCTACCCTCTTTTCAGAGAGAGTCTTACCCTCTGGTGTGATCTGGTGGCTTAAAAAGATCACTGCCTGTGTGCACCATTGTCATTTGGATGCACTGGCCTTGTGGCCATGTTTACGTAGATGTTGTAATAAATCTACCATGGCCTTCTCGCACTGTTCACTTGTGGGTGTGGCTATCATTAGATCATCGACGTATTGTAGTAAGACACAGTCGTCCTGCAGTGTCAATTTATCCAGGTCGACAATCTGGAGAGCCTGATTGTAAATGGTGGTTGACTCAGCATAGCCCTGTGGCAATCGCGTGTACGGTTTACCCTTAAACGAGAATGCAAACCAATACCGACTGTCTTTGTGCACTGGCACACTGAAAAATGCATTGCTGAGATCTACCACTGAGAATCATTTACATGATTCTTTACGTGGACACAAACCGCCATTCTGTCGGTTGGCCCTGATCCCAAATTTTCTTTACCGGGAAGATGGGGGTCTGTACCGGAGACCCGTCGCATGGTACTATAACTCCAGCCTGCAGCAGAGAATTAAAGACTGGGGTTATACCGTCGATTTCTTCTTGTTTTAATTGGATACTGGTGTGCATGTGGTCTAAATGTGCCTTTTGGAGTTATTTCAATGGGCTGCATATCTTTAATAAGGCCTATGTCGTATTTGTTAGCGGGCCATAGATCAGAGGGGACTTTTTTGAGTGCTGGGATGTCTTTGACATCGCATTAAGCCATTCTCTGCCTTCTACACCTTTTCTTGGCGCCTAGTGCCACTATTCTTCTTGCCTGCCCTAACATGTTACATTGATGATTACATAAATAGACGGGCCCATGCAGTGGGTGGTGTACCTCTACCCCTGGAGTGGGCGTCCTTTCCCAGCCCATGCGCTTCTGGCACTCCTTAACCCACGGTCCGAGATCCCGCCATTGATCCGAGTGACCTTTGGCGAGCGGAACCTGGAACACTGAAGGGGAAAGGATGGGGGCCACTCCCCCAGAAGCACCACTCTCGTCTGTTTAACCAATGCAGAGCACCTGTGCTCGGCCACCGTCCCTGTAAAGAGACGGAGACTGCACACCTGTGCTCAACTTCTCATCCAATTCTTCCTTCTTAAACCATTTATTTTCGTATTCCTCATCTGGCCCTTCGTGTGTGTGGGCTGTGCAGTATAAATCTGTTTCTAACATGTAGTTAGTGCTACACATTGTTTGTTAATCATTAGAGAAAACGTAGGCATTCTACGCCATGCAATAACATCAAAATTTGCATATGTGCCTGTCAGCAGTGTAAGCATGTTTTCTATTTCTACGATTCTGTTTGGAATCATTTGTGAGAGTGTGTGTGTGTGGTGTGCACCCCTCCATCACCCAGTCAGTCCGACTTGGTGTAATCATCTCTGCCCCTGCCTCCACGACGGGGCCTCTTTTCTTCTGGGCAATCCAGGGACCAATGTCCTTTCTTGCCACAGTTGTAACACTCGTCTGGTCCTGCTCTCCAGTCATCTCCACCATAATCTCTATCACCGTTGTTGCGGCCACCGCCAAATCGTCTTCCTCTGCCTCGGCCTCGTCTGTCTACTCCTCCTCCCCCACGGTTGTCTCTGCCATGGAACAAGGTGAGACATTGCTTCTTTCATGTCACTGTCCATGGTCTGTGCACCAGCATGCAGTTGCCGTCTTGTCCAGCAACCTTGATCATTGGTGCAAGAACATGTCCTTCCTCGTATTCCCCGGAGTGGAGGAATTCTCAACTCCAGGCCTCCTTTGCCTCCAGCTCCTTCTTTTGTCGGCCAGCGGCACGTTGTGTGGCCTATGGAGGTGGTGCAGAGGGCACTGGTGCCATCTGATAAATGGGTGGTGCGGGCGGTGGAGGCGGGCAGGTGGGATGACCCGCTGGAGGGCCGTCAGTTGTTGGGCTGGGGCTGGATGGGCTTGTTTGGGAGGGGCGCAGTGCAGGTCTGGATTCACCTTAACGCATTGAGGAACAGGGAGAACGGAATGGGCAGTTACCAGTCCTCTCAACGTTTTCCAATCTCTTTTCTTTCTTCCCTTTCCTTCAGCTCAGCTAATTGTGTTAAGCTAAAACTTCATATCTTTGGGAATCCCAAATCCCGGACACATTTTTCAACTTGTTTTAAACTCTGAACTCCATAATTTGTTTTCATATATATCATGTTTGGAGAAAACTCCATTGTCTCCCCTTTTTTTGATTTGTTATTACCCATGATTATTCTATTTTTTATGAAATAATTTCTTTATTCATTTCCTCAACTAGTTTTGTTCAGGACCTTATTCGTATACTCCCAATTACTCCCAGTTGAAAAATACTCGTACGATTTAGATGTCCTTGACCTTTGACGTCCTTGACATCCTTGAATAGATAATAATAATCACATTTTTCTTCACCAAATTATTTAATACTTTTAATGTCAAAACACGTTCAGAATTATCTCACCCTTCGTTTTACATGATTCCAGCGCCAGGCCCGCGAACCCCGGTCGGTCCCGACTCCTCCTCTCGACTCGTCTGACGAGGAGGTTTGAGGCACAATAGGGATAATCAGTCAGCCCGGTCCCCCACGAGGTCTGTTTGGTGGAAATTCTTTGAACAGAATTGACAACGTAACTAAAAAAATAAACGTAAAGAGTTTATTGTAAAAATAGTATAAAAGAAAAGTAGTCTCTGCAGAGACGCCACTCAACACAACAAGCATACAATGGTTGAAGTGCTGAAGTGAGCCCCAAACAGGGGGCACACCCCAGTATATAGCAGGCAAGACGTTCTTGGGGCCCAGCTGCTGATAAGAATGCCCCTACTCCCTTCGGCCATCCAGGCTGTAAGTCATGGTATAGCCATAAAAGTGCCGAGGCTGTTCACGTTTCCCCCCCAAGGCTGGTACGCACGGCGCAAACTGTGAAGTGTTTACTATACATACTAACTCAGAGCTCACCGTGTCTTAGTATCTGGAGAAAATCATGTCTTAAGGAAATTTCCATTACAATCCCCCCACCCCAAAGTTCTCGTATATCCATATGCGCTTGTTTACGACCTATGGCCATTATTTCATTTACTGTAACATGCAAGCATATATCCTGTATTTAATACATGAACATGAACATGTTATATGAACACAATATTCTGAACAACCCCCGATATGATTGATTCTTGGTTCCTGTGATAGGATTGGGACACTGTGATGAGGTACATTAATGTTTACAATGTAAGCACAGTTCACGTTACTTCCGAGTTTATGAGTTCTATGTAAACACAAACCTACATGAGGATTTATCACCAATAGTGCACTTCAGTAATTTACTAATCTAAAGATAAATTAATTAGCCGGCTTTTACTCTTAAACCATAGCGCACTCGTTGCCATAACAACGTTACGTGTGGCAGCTGAGGTGCCGTAAATTGTTTAGTTTTTGGCGTAAACTAGGTTCCGCCAGCTAGGAAATATACACATATTCTAAGGTGCCTTTGGAAGGCAAACCGCAGTTAACACAGTTCAATTTAATTAATAAATGACTTTTGTAATCAACGTGACTCGTTTTTTTCAAATCACTATCTGAGGTACACTATCTAGTTATGTCACTCCGAGAGAAGTGTTAGCAGAGACAGATTTGGTAGTGATACAACCGATAACCTTTTCGTGAAAGCAAAACTCCAAGCTCATTGATTTAACGAGGCAGGTTTATTTGAACCAATTCATTAATTGATCATGTGTGAGAGGTCATTTCTCATCCTGAGTGTGTATTGACTATTTCTGCTGTTGAGTGAAATGCTCATTGCAAGCTTCCTATTTATGTATAGGAAGCTTATGTATAGGAAGCCTATTTCATATAAATGACATATGGTGTCATTTATATGAAAGAGGTCTTTAAAATATACTAGAATAATCAATTAGGAGGCCGTAGCCCTACAGGAAGTGATGCAATGACTTTTGGGTCAAGGACACTAACAAGGGAGCAATAGACCTGGGGTATCTTTTATATTAAAGAGGGTCTCAAAGGACATATACCATTCTCAATTTGGCTTCAGCCCTACAAGAAGTGACTCACAAAGCCTCAGTAAATGCTCCATCTCGTGGCGCCTCACCCAGTGGCTCGCTTGCAAGCTTGTGAGCTGAAGTTCTTCCCAGACCTACACACTACCCATCCAACATGCATATCTGAGAATCAGGCCTCTATTTCATAAAAACATAATTAGGAGCAAAATGCACATGAACTTCTTTTAATCTCATAATCTTGCGGGATCCTTTTGACATTTTGACCCCAGACTTGAAAAACTTTTCCACAGGCTAGCTGTGTTTACACGCCTTAAGGCACAAATTTTCCATCTCCATCCCACCAAAAATGGGGAACTAGAAACGCCCGCTGTTTTATGCCCATTTACTCTACAGTTGGAGGTCACGCCCCTTTTCCCGCCCGAGATGGCTAGAGAAGCCGAAATCCTATCAACCCCCATAGCAACGATAGGAAACGTTGTACCGTATTGACCCGAATATAAGACGACCCCAAATATAAGACGACCCCACCTTTTCAGACGCATTTCCTGGAAAACCTTGTCTTATATTCGGGTCAATATCCGAATCCGAATTCGGAGAAGGAGGATAAATGTATGTTTAGTTAATGAAGAACTGGGGTGGGGGACACGGGAGGGGCCTAATTTCTAGGCCCAATGCATAGTGTGTTGTGATTGGTCAGTGCATGTAGGAGGAATCCACACATTTTGGGAACATAACATGAAGCCTGATTCCAGAACAGGAGTTCTTTGCAAACCAACTCAGGTTTTGTTGTTACTTGTTACAAGTGATAATAAAGTATTTATCTTTCAAACTTCGGCTTTCTCGACCTCTCTTAGTTTGTTTAAGTGTTGTGTTTTATCCACGACACACTCTAGCATCCTTTATGTAAATCTTTTGTGTATCATTTTTGATGATGATGATGATGATGAAGAGTGCAACTTCCCTCTGTCTCTAGATGGAGCACCGTCAGAAGTACGGGAAGATTTTCAAGTCTCGCTTCGGCCCCCAGCTGGTGGTGTCCATCGCTGACCGCGACTTGGTAGCCCAGGTGCTGCGGGCCGAGAGAGCCACACCCCAGAGGGCCAACATGGAGTCCTGGAAGGAGTACCGTGACATGAGGGGCCGCTCCACCGCACTCATCTCTGCGTGAGTTACCTTTGACCTGTCTGTTTCGGACCCCATGAAGCTAAAGTAGGCTAGCTGCCCGCTCTGGATTATAAATACGGTTTATCTCCTCCATGTGCCTTTAAAATATCAAATATTAGGGGCATAGACATGGTTTTAGCATTTTAACATTATATATTCAAATATAGCCTACATTTTTCCCTTCATGTACATATTACATTTGGGACATATCTGGCCAAAGCTGGCACTGCTGCTATACCTTATTTTTCAGCTTTAACTCCAGCCATATCCTCACAACAATTATGTTATTCTGATCTAATTGTGAAATCTATGGAGCGATCGAAACATGAAAGTTCCCTATGTTTACTGCAAAATATGACTAATGTTAACGGTAATATTCAATAAAAGCCTAAAGCTGCTATCCACCTTGTCCTCACCAACATAATCAGTTGACCTGAGCTTTAATAAGGGGAGTGCTGCAAGGCAGCGCTCACCTATTGTTCTTATTAGGCTTTCTTATTAGGTGAGTGCTGCTAGGCAGCGCTCATCTATTGTTCTTATTAGGTGAGTGCTGCTAGGCAACGCTCACCTATTGTTCTTATTAGGCTTTCTTATTAGGTGAGTGCTGCTAGGCAGCGCTCACCTATTGTTCTTATTAGGCTTTCTTATTAGGTGAGTGCTGCTAGGCAGCGTTCAGCTTATGGTCTTCTTAGGTTTTATCCTTTCTTTCTTTCCTTATTATTTTCTACAATCCATTCTCTAGACTCCATTCAAATTTAAAATGTTCAACTTGGCTTGAAATCGCACACTATTACTAAAAAGATTGATGTATTCTATACGTCATGTTTCAAATATTCAACTTTTAAACATGATGTTATATAGTGGAAGTCAATGGACAGACTTCAAAGGAGTCTGGCCATTTCTGTGAGACTTAAACTACTTCAGACTTGATAAGTCGGTAAATCTTTTATCTTCGTTCAAACATTTAACAAATCATCACATGTTGATCTATGTACGATGTACTTATCTTAACAGATTTTTTATATATTGTATACTTCATACCTATAATTCAACAATTTTAGTTTTATACAATTTCTCCATATTTTCACTTCGGCTCATTGACACATTTCGGACACCGTGTATGTATATTATGTATATTATGTATATTATGTTTTATATAATATACATAATATAATGTAATATTATTATTATAGGTAAAAATTAAATTCAGATTATCGGAGAGGAAAAATAAATAAACCTCAAACCAATAAATGTCAAATGTTTGTTAAAGGCCTAATATGTAATTTTCTGCTGCTAGAGGGCTCTCTATCAAAACAAACAAACAAAAGTCATAGTTTGATGACGTCGTGTAGTAGCATGGGCTCATGGGAGTCGTTGTCTTCACCATCATTTACGGTGGAAATCGAGCTGACGCAACTCAGCAGCTCATGTCAATCATGTTCACGGTTTTATTCACGTTACATTCAATCACGTAATGTAATTTAATTGTAATGAAATAGCCGCAACTAACGTTAGTCAAAGTAGTTAATGGATAATGCACAGTTTATATGAATGAGTAGCATATAAGTCCCAATAATCATAGGCACCGCATCAAAATGCAGTTTTTTAATCCTAAAGGGGCTTATTATTTTTGAAAATCTTAAATAATTTATGCATTGCTTGCTTTATGTTGCTATTTTGCAGTGCATTTCGATACAATCATTTAATATATACAATTATTATATACAGCATATATACATGCTGTATGTATTAATTAGTTTAATTAGGGAATGCATCAGAAAGAGCCAACAGCTCAGAGCTAGCGGTGCTAGTGAATAGCCCCTTTTGTGTGGTGAGCTGGCGGAGCGTTCCTCTATAAACTGCAAACTAAACTCTACTAAACTCCCCAAAAAAACGTACATTAAGGGGGAGAAGAGGAGGGGCTGATCTTTGCTGTACATAAAGGGGATGTGCCTGTATTTTACATGTGTGGCATAGTAAGGAAGGACAAATCATTTCAGGATGAATTACTCAACTAATACTAATACTTACATACCACTACTATGTATAGTACTAATATTGTATCATCGTACAACATCGCTCATTATAATGATCATACACAACGACTGTACTTCAAAAGTATTACAAAGTTGGTGTGGGTCGTAACCATGGGGATAACACGCCCTCCTCCTTTCAACTTTTTATTTTATCTCTTATTGTTCGAACTCGATCTGAAACAGGGGGTTCATTTACTCTTTAAACGATAGCTTTATTAACATATGTTTTGGCGTATTTTACAATACATTTTCTAGTATAATAGATTGGATCTTAATATTTGAATATGTTTACAAACAGGAGGAACTAAAACAAATTAAATTAAATTATTCAGACAAACTTACCAGCCAAATTAACAGTGCTAGCCAAATTTAGCTTGAAAACATAAATTATGAGCAGCGATCTGCACAAATTTTTGCATTTATTGATAAATCATATAATTTAGATAAGGGCCCCCTGAATTGTCTTTAGAATGTTTGGGTGCATAAAATGTTTGGATCTTAAAAGTGTTGGGGTCTTTACAATGTTGGAGTACATAACATGTTGGGGTCGTTAGAGTCTTGCGATCCTTAGAATGTTTGGATAAATATCATGTTGGGGTCTTCAGCATGTTGGGGTAAATATCATGTTGGGGTCTTTACAATGTTGGGGTACATTACATGTTGGGGTCTTCAGGATATTGGGGTCAATAACATGTTGGGGTCTTTAGAGTGTTAAAGTCATTAGAATGTTGGGATGCATAACATGTTGGGGTCTTTCTAATGTTGGGGTACATAGCACAGTGTAATGTGTGAAGGTTGTGATTGTAATGCATATACAAAAAGTTGTGTTACTCTTTGTGTCCTGCAGGGAGGGTGAGGACTGGCTGAAGATGCGTAGTGTGCTGCGGCAGCTGATCCTGCGGCCGCGAGACGTGGCCGTGTTCTCAGAGGATGTGAACCGCGTGGTGGACGACCTAGTGAAGAGGGTCAGCTTCCTCCGCAGCCGAGCATCTGACGGGGAGTCTGTTGTCAACATCAACGACCTGTTCTTCAAATACGCCATGGAGGGTAGGTGATGATTTCACATAACAGTCTGGCCAATCAGCGTGCTTCCTACGTGCAGAAAAAATCCCAACCTGTATGACTAGAATAGGAGAGTCTTCTCCCTATCCTTCTTCCTCCTCCTTCCTATCCTCCTCCTCTCTTATCTCTCTTCTTTCTTCCTCTCTCACCCTCCTCCTTCCTATCCTCCTCTTCTCTCTCTTCTTTCTTCCTTCTCTCTCCTCTGTTTGTGGAAATAAGTAACAGTTAATGTTAAACTGGATGTGGGAGACATTGCAGTAATGGGGGTGGAAGTTTGGTTCCACTTGGCTAATGAAGGAATGTTGGATATAAAGGAGATGTACTGTAGGATAGGAAAGGTTAATAACTACCATATGTTTCAATGCTTTCTGGCAAGGGTTCAAATTCCAACCGCAACTCATTGGAACGGCGCTGTGTGTTGATGTTAATGCTTAAAGTACAGCTGGCCTGCCTCAATGAGTCGAGGGGAAGGAGGGAGAAGGGAGGAGGATGAGGAGAGGGTTACACTGCTTGTCTTCATCGCTATTGGCGCCTCTATGAAGTCAGATGGATGCCAAAAGTATTGTCTGCGTAACAAAAAAAAGCTGTTTTTCTCGCGCTTGGGGTTTTGACATGTTTTTGACATGGAGGCGGGTTGAAGGAAAGGGGGGGACTTTATTGGTCACCTGGACAAAAGCATCACTCGTTAAAAATAAACCGGAAATATGAGTGAGGAATACGATTGCAATTTTGTAACTTTTTATTTACAAGTCATAAAAATGTATTCATACCATATGCGTCCTCCTCTGCAGGAATGGCAGCCATCCTGTATGAGACTCGTCTGGGCTGTCTGGAGGAGGAGGT
>JAOPJO010032393.1:0-10320 GCA_027123675.1 Molva macrophthalma
GTGGATCAGCCAGCTCAGTCTTAACCTTTATAACACACATCTGAGCTCCATATAATAACAAACACAAAACAGCCACATATATATATATACATACATACATATCCCAATAGACAACTCTAACAATATGTTCATCCTGCGTTTTTAATCTGTCAAGTCTCTATTAGACATTGTTTGTCAAGTCTCTATTGGACATTGTTTGTCAAGTCTCTATTGGACATTGTTTGTCAAGTCTCCATTGGACATTGTTTGTCAAGTCTCCATTGGACATTGTTTGTCAAGTCTCTATTGGACATTGTTTGTCAAGTCTCCATTGGACATTGTTTGTTAAGTCTCTATTGGACATTGTTTGTCAAGTCTCTATTGGACATTGTTTGTTAAGTCTCTATTGGACATTGCCCACACAGTCTCAACTCCTGAGAAGTGGTGTGTCGATGGTAAACATTATTCCAGAAACTCCAGTGGTGAAACTAGTAACAAACACATAATGAATACAAGCACATGTGCTGATGTACACTATTAAAAACACACACACACCCACACAATAGAATTTAGAGGTTTGGTACATAAAATATATATATAATATATAGCAGCACATGCACACACACACTTAAATGGAAGAAACCATGGCAACACCACATCATCATTCATCAATGTGCACGTAACTATGCACTGCACAAAGTAAAAGAGTGGGCGCATGTGAAGATGAAAACCACAGTTCCATGAGTTGTATACTGGTTGTGCTAATCTCAGATTATTCCAGTATTCAAATGTTTTGATGATTTGCTACATTTTTCAGCTGCTATTTTTGCGCTTCCTGGCTCAATTTCCTGCAGATGTTTATCAACAGGTCCCTGTGTAAGTTCTACATGCCATTTCTGTGATTGTAGCCAAAACAACGTTTCTTCACCATTACACGGATTACTCCCCCAGGAGGGTACAATTATAAGCTTGAA
Organism: Molva macrophthalma; assembly: GCA_027123675.1. Taxonomy (NCBI): domain Eukaryota; kingdom Metazoa; phylum Chordata; class Actinopteri; order Gadiformes; family Lotidae; genus Molva; species Molva macrophthalma. Next base: position 954 of record JAOPJO010032393.1, read on the forward strand.
AGGAGTTCTGGTTGTGGTTGGTGAACCCCAGGAAATCCCAGCCCTGTAAAGACGTGTTATTTCCCCCTCCCCCATTTAATTTTTTCAGACAAAGATTACAGCAATTTTTAAAATGGCAGTTTTGCATTTCAAGTGGTTTAGGAGAGGAAGGCCTACCTCTGCAGGGTCTTAATCTTGTCAGCTGTGATCCCTTTAAGCAGATCCTCCAGCAGGTCTTTGCTGTCCACTGGGAGGGCCAATGGACCGCTGTCCAACGAGCGAGTGAATCGGCCAATCAGGAGCCCCGCGATAAAGAAACACGCCCCGGCCAGCAGGTATCTATAGTGAAAACCACCAATGAGAGTTTGGATATGACAAACCAAAGTCCAACTTCGTGTTGACTTGCTCAGTGTGAAACCAGATTAAAGGTCAGCCAAACTTTATTCATGAGCACCTTGCTCCTTTATTTTCAAAAAAGACAGTAATTCCCATGACTCATATGATTATGATTAAAAACTGTGAGAACAGGGAAATACAGTAATCAGGTATATACACTTCATTATGATCAATCAAATGCACGTAATGCAACCAGTTGGTTGCATTACAGGATACCACACTGCTTTCCTGATGGCTACTGTTCCCCATAGGAATTAATAGAAACATATGCTGAAACAAACTTTGAAATACTTCTTCAATACCTCTTCTCCTCACTTTCTGAGGCCTTACTAAAGGATGAGGCAAGATCCACAGCACCAAACCTTTCCATCATCTTTCACCGCCATGAAGGAAAGCCAAAATATACATTCCGCCGACTTCTAGGTAGTCTACTTCCTGCTTCCTGTCATTTGCATCCTGTTTTCAATTGAAGCAACAGGCTGATATTTTGCTTTAATAAACAGCACTTCCTGTAATCACAGTCAGAACAAAGCTAAAATGCTCATGGATGTTGACCACATGACAATTGAGTGTGCCTCAAAATCACCAAATATTATTAAAAGTAAAATATGGTACTATAGTAAAATTTGTTCAAAAAATAAAATGGGTATATTTGATACAAATAAATTGATGCTGAATTTTAAACACATTCCTGTCATAACTATTCTGGAAATATCCGAAGTCTTTGACAGAACAATGGGTACTTTGCAAAAATGTTTGCCTTTCACACTGAAATACATGTCGGATTTGTAGAGAAGGATGACATTCAGAACACCATGAATATGCTATTGACTTGCTTCGCACAAAAAGCATTTGACATAACCCTGTCCCATTTACTAGATTCAATTTTCGCTCCCATGTACCATCTACTAGCGCTGATTGAAGCATTGTGATTCTTGAAACCTTTGAGTAGTCGTCAAGGGCAATCTTTCACAATCAAGTTTAGGATATTTCCCATCGCAATCACAGAGGAGACCGCTGATAAGACCCCAGAGGAGAAGCTGCGCACACAGTACTTGACCAAGTCTCCCCCCGGTAAGTCTCACTGGGGCTTATGCCGCGGCGAGCATCAATAAGGTGAGCAGATGTAATGCCGTATGATCACATACTGGGCTGACCGTGGGTTACCTGGCCAAGGTGCAGTGGAGCCTCCGTTGGCCCTTGTGTCCGGGGCAGCGGGTGAAGTGGGAGATGTAATCGGGGTCCTCTTGGAGCCGCTCAAAGCGCCCGTGAGGGGAGACGGACACAGAGGGCTGGATGGGCTCCATGAGGTCAGGGTCTGGGCTCGGGTTTGTGCAACCTGAAGACGATTGCGTTATATGTACAAATAACATGTAAATAAATGTAAATGTCAAATTGTCACGTCACTTCTGACGTTAAGAAGGTCACTGCTCGATGCCCAGAACCCTCAGGACACGATGCTTCATTGCATTTTGTGCATTGACTAGGAATGCATGAGTATATAACACACTCAAAAACATGTTCACCACCATGGGTAGGGGTGGGCTGCTAACACGGTAGGAATTGCTTTTAGGTGGGAGTGCGGCAGGAGAAGGATATAGAGCAACACAAGAGAGAGATGGAAACATGAAAACATATTGATGCTTTATAGTTCAATTGAGAGCCTTACTATAACCTAAAAATAGCACTTACAGCAAAACCTTTTCATGCCAAAAACAAAATCAATCAAAACATTGTTTTGATTTGATCTAAACTCCTTTCAGCCCATCACTTGGGTGACAATCATACTTTGCCCAATTGTTTTTGTCATTAAAATATGAATCCTGATTTCTAATGCATTTTCCCCATTGGAGCTATCTAGCATGCCTCTATCCAAGCATGGCATTATGGCACTATGGCGTATGGTCCAGCATCTGTGCATGCCATGTTCTGTAGGAAAACAGGTGAATGGAGCTTCCTCCAACAGACATGGTGGGTACCTGTCCTCTGGTGTTCAGCATGCTGCAGCTGCATGCGGACCAGGCCTGGTTCAGGTTCCTGGAGATCCCCCTCTTTGTCCAGGCTCCAATCAAGACCCCCCAGGCCCTCGGAGCACTGCAGGACCTCACCCCCCAGCGGGCGGCCCTGCCCGTCGTCCACCTTCCGGTACGCCATCATGTTGCCTGGACAGGGCGGCACACACAACAAGTGGTCCATCACGACGATGCCGGAGGGCTAATGTAGCGGCTATGGCAGGGGTTGGGACTCTTGGCATAGCCATACAAAATTACACTCATTGAAATTGATCTTAGGAGAGGCAAAGAAGAGCTTACATACATACATTACATACACACAGAGATTTGGAAAGACATTAATTTATTACAAATTATAAATGACAATTTTTGCTGGAAAGAATTCCAGGCATTTCATTATATACTCATTTCTGGCCAATCATGGACCGTCTTTCCTGATTGGTTCGGTGAATCCATTTTGACTGTCAATCATATCCCTGTCTATCACATGCGTGCACACAGTGGAGAAACATGGGGAAGGAGGGAGCAGAGGGAGCCATATTTTCAAAATCTTGCACTCTTCTGCTGTATCTCTATACTCTCAAATCTAACCCCAGCAGCTTTAATGTTACGGTAGTAATTTGGTTTAGCTGCTCCCCAGGTGTGATCAGTATGCATCTCCTCAGTGTTTTAATATGTTTGGTTCCGTTTTTTCCTCAGTTCGAGCGGTGGGTGCCTTCATGTTTTTATTGACATTTTTTTCTGCTTGTTCAAACTCCAATAAAAATGGCTCAAAGATATCTACTGAAATACACGTACTCTTTAATCATGTGCATCCCACATCAAGCCTCACGGACTGAAAGCCAGCAGCATGTGTTGAAAGGCTGCGAGCTGCTCAATGCCAATGGACCCCACCATTTATCTCCACCCACATGCATATGGATAATAGGACTGTGGAGCGCTTGGAGGGGGCACATTGAACACTTTCATGTCACTCAGTTGAGAACATGATGGCCTAATTGTGTATATGTAAGCATGTATACATGTATGGATCTATTAATGTGTGTGTGTGTGTGTGTGTGTGTGCGTGACTGTGTGTTTTTCTCCCAATAGCACAGTTTATTGCACATCTAAAATAACATAATTAAAACTTTTCTGTGGTCTGTGTGCGTGTTTGCGTGTGTATGTGTGTGTATATGTGCGTGTGAGTCTGTGTGTGTCTGTGTTTGCGTGTGTGCGTGCATATACACACATGTCTGACGGTAGGGCTCAGCACATTTTTAAAGACAAGGCCAGTGTCTTTTGATCCCATCAAATTTAACCGTCCCTTTTTACACGCTCAATCATCAAAGTCCACCACGGGTACGCAATTCAACTGCCCAATTGATAAAGGTCAAAGAAAAGTACATAGACAATAATAAAACCCACACATTGCTAAATACAACAGAAACGGCCTCCGAATTGCAGTGAATCATGAAGGATTTTACTTGTATTAAGCAAATTAAAATACCAACACAGGTTAAAACCAACAGCAGGAGAAAGTCAAATGTATTATTTCAGATAGAGACAGAGAGACAGAGACAGAGAGAGTGAGAGGGAGAGAGAGAGAGAGAGAGAGAGAGAGAGAGAGAGAGAGAGAGAGAGACTGCTGGAGAAAGAGAGACACAAACACAGAAGGACATATCTACTCTGAGCCACCAGCAACCAGTCTGGTGTTATTCTACCTTTTCCAAACTCTTGTTTTTGAAAGAATTGACAAACATTTGCCAAGGCCTGTAGCTCTGCCTTGATTTTAAATCCCCTGCCATATGGTTACGCTTCCTCTGCATTGTATTGATAGACTCATCAGTGCAGAATTTGTCTCTCAACGTTTTAGATCTAGTACTATTGTGGATACTGTATGGTCGATGGGTCGGCTTAGCTCAGGAGGTAAAGCGGGTTGCCTTGTAACCGGAAGGTTGCTAGTTCAATCCCGACGAACTGGCTGTCACCTTGCATGGTTGATTCCACCATCCGTGTGTGTATGAACCGTTGTAAATCGCTTTGGATAAATGCCCTAAATGATGGATGGAAGCAAAAGCTGAGTTTGAGTACAAGATGTCTTCACTGCTATGACAATGCCTTTCTCACCTCAATCAATTAGCGCCCCTTTAAATTGAATTTCCCTGAGCCACACTACACAACAAAGAACAACACAGAATGGCAATCCAGGTCTTTGCAACCAATTATTGTCAGACGGGACAACCTAAACACACACACATTTCCATGTGTATAAGTTGTCTTTTCTGTTTCTTTTGTCTTTGTCAGCTGTAGCAATTTTCCAGATGGCTCATCCCCCCCTGAGAATGTAGGGATTGACTGTCAATAAACTGTTGGTACCAAACTAAACTGATGTTCCCTGGAGAGGGAAGAGACAGAGAGAGACGGAGAGACAGAGACAGGTAGAAAGAGAGAGAGAGAGAGATTACATAATGTGAGTAAGTCCTGAGAATATCTTATTGTTTGAGTCTTTAATGGTGTTCCGATGTATATGTGGTGCATTTACATACGGCTTTTTTATTAGATCAGTTTATTAACTGCATTTTATTGTATTCTACATTATCTTATATTAGATTACGGTTTCGAGACTTCAAAGGCCATTACATTGAATTTAGAGAGAGAAACGGAGATAAAAAGAGATGGAGGGAGAGGAAAGTAATAGAGAGAGCAGATGAGATTGTGGGTTATGAATGGATTGCGAGAATTCTCTTGAAATGGTGGTATAGAAAGAGTGCGTGCCTGCGTGTGTGTGTGTGTGTGTGTGTGTGTGTCTGTGAGAGCGAGAGTGAGCTAAATGGGTGAGGAAGAATAGAGAAAGAAAGAGAGGCCAAGATGGGGATGGGAAGAGGAAAAGCATAATAGTGAAGGGTGGAGGAGATGCATTAAAAAATGGATTTAGAAATAGACCAGTGAGTAAGCCAGTCCAGGGAAAAGGGAGAGAGTGGGTGAAAAACAAGATATGGAAATGGCAGAGTAGAGTAGGGAAACAGGGAGGTGAGGGGAAGAGGCCTGGGACTTAACTCACATCAATCTTCAATGCTCCAGCACACTTCCATTACTTCTAGCTTCAATGCAGATGAAGGATCTTTGCGTGAAAATGGAACAAAAGTTCATTTAGTCCTGACCTTGCGTTAGAGCCGTGCAAACCTCACTGGTATGCACACGCACGCGCATGCAAGGACACGCAGACGCCCGCACGCGCACACAAGCACGCACACAAACACACAAACACACTCCCACAAACATGCACAGTCACACGCTTTCTTAAAACGTTACTTTTATTATGTGTTTCCACATTTGAAATTGTTTATCAAAATGGCCTTAAAATAATATCAAAACCATTATAACTGTTTGGATAATGTGCAGGTCAGAGTAAAACATATGCAGAAGGCAAAAGCCCATGGCATTGCAATGACATCCTTCATTCTTTCAAGTACAGAATCTGTTTTATTCTTCCTAGTAATTTGTTCATCTCTCATCCCTATTTTTCTCTGACTCTGCATCTTTCACACAAACCACCCCATCACTTTCTGAGATTACTGCACAAATAGAATCTGAATACGAAACATAAGCAATATACACAGCAGCAATACGCATGCACAATCAGCAGCAACACGCACTCACGCACGCACACACGCCAAACACACGCACGCACAGTTTTTGTCTATATTTTGTATTGGCAAACGTAAGGAGGCTCTCCTCATGTTTGCAAACTACTGTATTCCTGCACGTTGTACTGATTAAACCATCTGAAGGAGGCTAAGCTAGGCGGCCAGGCTTCATAGTGAGAATGAAGCTGTATTTAATTACGTCTGCTTATTAAAAATAAATCAATTAAGGGTTACATGGAAATGTTTCTTACAAAGTTGTTTCCTGCCCTTTACATAAGAAATCATGTCTGAAGTCTAAAAAGTACTTTTCTGTTAGAATTATGTTATTATAATTATGCTAGTGTTGCATTGTATGATTGTATGAGTATGTTTCAGCTGTGTCTTGGCAGAATGACCAAATTAAGTCCAAACTGGCTTTAATCTACTTTATCCAGGCCCAAGATGCGTTTATTTTATTTTTTTCTTTGGGCTTGAATATGGGTGATGCCTACAATGACCGCTGGTTAATGTAAATAACATGTTTTGCTTTTTCCACAAATGTCATTATATATATAAATAACACCATTACTACAAACCACATTTCTGAAAAATAATGTAAAATATTTAGTTGATAAAGGCATGCCCCTAAGGTCATGAATAACATGGGCACATTGAATTACACATACTTAATTAACAGTTAATTTGACACTTCTCCTTTTCCCAATCGGCTTCAAAGATATTTTGTAATTCACATTCAATTAAAAACGATCAAATGTAATCATTTGAGACAGTTGGACTTATGATTACACAATCAAACTACACTTTTCTACAATTAAATGAAAAGAAACCCCAAAAGATTTGAATTGAGTGGTATTTTATGAACACGCCTCTAGCTGCCTCTTTGCTCCAGAGATCAGGCTTCATCTCTAATTAGATGTTTTTGACGAAGATGCTTGACCGAAGCCATGTCACACAACTCTCTCTTAATAAATCATGTACAAGTGAGTGCAGAGAGTAAGAGAGAAGATGAGAGAGCGAGAGAGGAAGAGATGAGCTGCCCGGATGAGTGGGTCCCTGCATCTTTAAAGGCTGGATCCTTCTGCCAGTTCTTGCCCAAAAAGAGAGAAAGATGGATGAAATAAATGACACATATCACCATGGCTTAAAGAGGAGCCGTCAGCTATTTTCTAATATAAAAAAAAGTGCTGCTTCATAAGCGTGTTGTGAAGAATTTGCAGTCTGCAACATCAACTACGGCTCGCTGAAAAATCACAGAGATGTTGGACCATTGACCGCATTTTTCCAAATTAGACCAGTGGAGATCGGAAATCCTAGACGTCATTTGTCTAAATCCTGATGATCCATGACGTCAATGGTCCAGCTTTTCTTTGATTATTCCACAGAGTGTTTGTCGCAGACCACAGATTGGTTCACAACACGTGTATGAAGCAGTCTCTTCTAAGCGTGACAATGTGTTTAGATTCCCATATCCAATAAATGTATCTTATTATTTGAATTTGGCTTTTAATTTAGCAGCAACGTCGAAAAAGCTTTTCAGACAGAGGCTGAAAAGTTGCATGCCGAGGATGAAAGACATGCCCCTCTCTCACTGCCTCCAAAAGGCACTGTCCCACTCATACAGCAGCCTGATCAAAGATCTTCAATGTGGGGATACACACTGCAGTAAAGGGCTCAGCACATGCTGAGCACTGCCAGCTTTGCCAACGCATTCGTTTGCAGTTGAGCACTGAATCCCGACCTAGCATTGTCGCTACCCTTGGTCCGATTTTACACCTTTACGTTGCTCTCAAAGTTCAAACAATTTCAACTTTGACCCGGTACGTCAACGTCCTGAAGCGCCTACATTAGGATCACAGCTTTGTTTGACGTTCTAAAACCAACAGAGTCCAAATGACGACGGTTTTCTTCATTTCTAAATAGAGCCCGGCCGATTTTATCGGCCGATATTGGCCTATCACAGATATATCGGTATCGGCGTATGTGTTTGCCAATATGCGTTATGAAAACTTTAGAAATGGTGTTGATTTATTAACGTAATCACCTCTCCACACTCACAACACTAACAGTTTTACATCATGTTCTGTGTGAAGGTTAGTAGCTCCTCCCCATACAGTTAATTGGTTCCTTTAGCTCTTAATACGATGTTGCTGTGGCCCGAAGCATTGCTGGAGGGAGAGCAGCAAATCCCAAGGAGCTGCTCCACCCCCAGGATACCATGATATATATATATATATATATAGAGAGAGAGAGAGAGAGAGAGAGAGAGAGAGAGAGAGAATAAAGGCCGATATATATAGTATATATAGTCATTTTTTACTCCCTAATATCGGTATTGGCATCGACCCCTAAAATCCAGTATCTGTCGGGCTCTATTTCTAAACCTTAATACAGGTTTCCATGGGAGTTAAATGCGTTGTACTCCCGTCTTGCTGGCTTTATTCCAAATGCCAAACCTAGCATCCAGCGCTTTGCTGGATGCTCATCATGTGTTGACCGCTTTAGGCCCCGAGCAGACAGAGTGCGTTTTATGTAAAACGCGAGGCGCACAGCACTGCCATTTTTTGTTGAAGCCTACAGTTCAAAAAGAAAAAGGCAGCTTGCTGCGTCTTTTGTTTACGGTTACTAGGCAACCACCGAATCACTGTTCTTAGCCTAACCGCTACATTAGGCTAGGTTAGATGTTTATATCTATTTAAACATTTATCATTTATGTAAACATATTGTGGCGACCCTGGGCATGGGCGCCGCACTCTGAGTGCCGTGGGGGACCCTGGGAGGATTCAGACTATTGCGCGCTGGACCTCTGGTGCCCTCCTGGGTCCTTTGCGGCGGCGAGTGTGCGGAGTTCAGTTGTTGATGTGTGGGGGTTGCACCTCGGTGAGGTGGAGTTATGGAGGGGGACACCGCCACGCAGGTGTTTATGGTGGTGGATTAAGTTGTGTGTTTATGTGTTTGTTCGGGGTTATTCAAATAAATACAGACCTTCGTAGTCGTGCGGTGTAAGGGGCACGAAGGCTCTGAATGGATACCCGATCTGTGTGGTTCTTCCCTGCACGGCGCTACAATACGCATAAGAAATGGACAGGTGGAGCGCACTTTCGCTAGTTTCTTTTCCATGTTGTTTACACTTGTTGTCGTCACAACCACAGAAGGCCCATCACCCAACTCGTCTGATTGGACAATGGAAGAAACCAGAAATGACGATGGGCGCTTTTCTGCTCCGAGTTCAAGTAACTCAGCAAAAAATGCGAGGCGGAAAGAGCGCCAAAGCAGCAAAGAAAAAAAACTGTTAACTCTCATTGAATACAATTACAAAGACCCCCCCCCCCACCCCCCCCCAGCTGCTCAAAC
>JAOPJO010032463.1:0-10310 GCA_027123675.1 Molva macrophthalma
CATGATCATGCTCTAAAATTAAATCAAATATTTTGCTGTCCGAAGTGTCCTAAAAAGAAGTTTTTCTTCATCAATTACCGACCATTGAATTTGATCCGAAATGATGTGATTAGTTTTGTATCAGTTGTTGATAAAATGTGTTTCATTATCTCATTAAATGCGCATGTATTATTATGTATGTTGTTTCCAAATAAAGGCATAAATATTGGACGTATCATTTAGTTTGTTTGAACCTTTCCAAATTGAACTTCCATGCATGCACACAAAATAACAATTTGTAAAACTTTACTATAAGGGTACATTAATTGACCATTAATTAACATTAGTATATGCAGTAATAAGCATTAACTAACAAGTAACTAAAGGTTAATTAACCGTTAACTAATGGTCTTGTGATTCTTTACTAATCTGTACATGTTTACTAATAGTGTTCATGTTGATAAAGGTATTCATTTATATATTATTTAATAGCGTAAGGGTTAAGTAAGTTGATTAAGTAAGTTAACCATCTATGGAAACATGCTAGCTACACACATTCAACAATCAGCTACACACACTCCATAGACCAACTGCACTCATTCACCTCTTGCACCTATAATGGTAGCATACTGCATCAGTACTGGGGGAGAGTGGTACCTTGTTTACTCAATATTTCCCCACACTTATTTGATTCATATAGCGTATAGGCAAGATAATATTAATGGTAATTATATATTACCATTAAATGTTATAGTAAATTTCTCCCATAATGTCAATATCATGCAGGTGCCAAAAAGTGATCTTCAGGCAAAAACTGATGCCGTCTCCCTTTTATGGCCGCTTTAAAAGTAAGCAGTTCAAAAGGACTGGATTTGTTTAAATCTAGCACACAGAGCAGGTCAAATATTGTGTAATGACCTAATGTAATGACCTTGGCAAATGAAAACATTGTTTGGTCATGTCTCACATGAAAAATGTTGTGGCAGTCTCAAAGACAACACTGTATCCCCATAATTACAAATAATTTCATGATTAATTACTCAAAAATCACAAAATAAATAATAAATAATAATAAATACATTTCTACCCAAATAATAACTAAATGCTCCTGTGCTTCTTAAATGGAGGTGGTCTGTCACACTCCTTGAGTGAGGGAGGGTATACCTCATATTTGAGGTATGAGGGGCACAGGTTTTTTCACACGGCTCCTTCGTTAACCCGGAATTGTTGATTGTGGTAAGCTGTACCAAACAAAAAAATGATGAAGCAAAATAAACTGTAAATGTTTTAATTAAAATAAACTCTGTAAACTGAGTGAAGGATGTGTGGCTGGATAATTTATTCCGGTATGTAAATGTAATCTGCGTTTTAAACCAAACCTAAATGTGTTGATTCATTTAAGCAGGCTTAAGGTAACAATTGTGTTTGTGTGTGCGACTGTCCATGCATGCGTGTATTGATGAGTATGCATGTTGACTGTGGTAGGGGGATCTGCCACACCACCTTTCCCATCTTCTGGCGTAGCCATATCAGAGAACCTGGACAGGTTTTGTATCTTAAAGTGGTATGGCCGTAGTGATACCACCGCATCACTCTGGCATTGTTGTCCTTAATTGTGTGGATCCAGGTGAGGACCCTATGGTCATTCTCCAAGGTTAACTCCCTTCCTAAGAAGATGTGGAGAAGACTCTCTAGAGTCCATTTGATGGCTCGAAACTCCTTTTCTATGGTCGAGTATCTCGTCTCTCGGGGAAATCAGTTTCCTGCTGAGCTACAGTACTTGCAGTACTTGCTTCTGGCTGCTACAATCCCGACATGTGATGCGTCAACCTGGAAGATGAATTGCCTCTGAAAATCAGGACTCAACATCACGGGTGATGAGCACATGGCCCTTGCAAATTGTGTTATAAACTCGCTGTAGCACGCGACTTACCCCAGGAAAGACCCTACCTGCTTCTTGGTACAAGGGCAAGCTACTTTGTGGATGGCCTCCACCTTGTCTATCAGGGCATGTTTGGTACCCTTCCCAGCTGAAATCCAAGGTACTGGGTCTCACCCTTGGCCTAGTCACATTTCTTCACGTTCAACATCAGTGCGGCCTGCTCAAGGCAACCCAGAATCTGCTTGAGATGCTGTCGGTGATCTTCCAGAGAGTCGCTGAAGATCCCCATATCGTCGAGGTAGGGCACACTGAGTACATTGTCCATCAGCTTCTGAAAAGTAGCCGGCTCTCCATGGAGACCAAATTGTATTTTCGTAAACTGGCCTAGGCTGTGTATGGCTTAGACGCCTCCTCAAGGGAATCTGCCAATTGCCTTTGCAAAGGTCCAGCATCGTCGGGTAGCCAGCGGATCCTATGGGCTCGATTGGATCATCGATCCGTGGCATAGGGTGGCGTTCGAACTGGGCAAGGTGAGCCATCTTTCTTAGTAGCAATAATCATAGCACTAAACAACTCACTGTCTTTAGGTTTCATCACTCCTGGGTCATCTGGTTCACCTTCTTAAGGCCCGTCACCAGTCGCCCGGGACTCCGGTAGGGCCGTAACCTCAACAGGGTACGGATCCTCAAATCTGATGGTGTGCTGGATGTCGGAAGTTCGACATGGCCCCTCTTGGAACGGCTGTCTGTAGTTCAGATCCCCTTGATACCAAGCTCTCTGTGCAGCAGTTTCATCAGGCCGGACTTAAAGTTGGTCCCCTAGTCCGCATTAATTGCGTTAATTCATTTGTGTGTCTTGGTCGGGAGAGGGAAGGCCCAGGAAACCATATGGCATAGTCACAAATGACCAGAAGGTATTGGTCTCCTGAACTACATTTTCCAGTGTGGCGATAATGTTCATGGCAATATGTTGGAAAGGGGTACTAATGATGGGCAGTGGGTGTAATGGTGCATGTGGGTTTTTTGCATGTGCAGTGATTTGACATTGTGAACATGTTTGACAGAATACTTTCACATCTTTATACATGGTTGGCCAGTAAAACCTTCCTGACACCCTCATGTATGTTTATTTGTTGTGTGGAGTGTGGAGCTAATGGTATGGGGTGTGCAAGATGCAACACCAGTGTCCTACTAGTGCTCGGTACAACCAATCCTTTACCTGCCTCCTCTGTCACATACAACACATCCGCCTCCACCACATACTGTTCCCTTATACGGTCACACACAAAAAATGGATATTGGCTGGCTGTTACGTAAGCATCGTATGTGTATTTTACACAATCAGTTCATGTTTGTTAGCGCAATATGTTTGTGTCTTGTAGAATGTACATGAAGTGCAGAACCTTTTCGCAATACCCTGCATGTAATTTGAGATTGAAGGAAGACATGCTGTTGCTGCATGATTAATTAACTCAATGCTCAAAAGCTGTCAAGAACAAGCTTCTGTGAATTCTTGCTAATGCTGGATACACACTACGGGATAATTAGCCCGATTTTGGTTTGTTAAGAGATCTTTTTACCAGTTGGGGCCTCACCGATTCAATGTCACGTTTTCTTTTCAATTTGAAAAAAATCTCTACTGTGTGCCAGACTTAAGACTGATGGAAAATAAATGCTTTTAAATGTTAGGACACTCAAATTTTGGAATTGGTGATGTTGGACCTATTGTTTAAAGGGATTGTTAAAAATAACATTTGAATGATATATTGTTATTGTTATATTCACGTTGTTGATTGTCACGTTTTTAAAAGGAGAGCCTGAAAATGCTATTTTTTGAGGCAAACAACAGTACTGCCTCGCTACAAAAAATGTTCGAAGGATACTACTACTTCTGAATAAATATATTAATGTTAAAAGTACCCATTTTAATAGTGTGGGACTGAGTGAGTGTGTCTCCTGAATGCAGAATTCCTAACCACAAACATAGAGCTACCCGTATTCAACAACGCAATTACATTTACCCTATTTACAGGCAATTCTTGTCATAATGAACCAGAGTCTACAGAGCAGGTTTCCCTCTGCTCCTCTTTATATATATATATCCTCATGCCAGCACTCGCTTTCTCCCCTGGTGGCTGGATGATGTAGTGTCCTCGTCGATCGGACCCTCTGTGGGTTGACGCCAGCTTGGAAGTGCTAAACCAAGAGGACCCTTGACCAAGATGAGGATGTCCGGTGGAAACACTCACAGTAGCTGCTCCAGCATGATTGCTTCCGGGATGCCCTCTATGCTGCACTGCTCCGCCTTATTCCATCAACAGAACAATCCCCTCAGGCGGTGGTATGCCTCCGTAGGGGTATGGCCACCCTGGAACTGTCCCAACTAATGCCCTTTTCTCTAGTTTACTCCTTTACTCCAAAGTAGTGATTATAATGCAGGAGAAGAAGTTTTTCAAAACGTGTGCCTGACACTCGGTTCTGAATGGGTGGAGTATAAAAAATTGTAAGATAATTCAGAATGGGAAGAGAGCGAGAGCAAAAGTAATAAAATAATCAAAATTGTTGAGAATAGGAACTTAGGGCAAGTAAGCAACAGAAGAATACAAATAGAGGTATATACCAATTAGATCAACTAGACGCTTAGAATAAACTGAGTTAATTAGAAATGGGATACAAAGATATTTTAGGAAGAACATAACCATTAATTAGTAGTATAAAAGTATAAAAAGGGTGGCTTTAATTAAATAAATAAACAACAGAAGAATACATTAGATAATAGCTTATGAGCAGCCCAAGTAGAAACGTGCTCAGAGTGCTCACGTGCTAGAGGAATTAGAAAAGATGACAAGGGAAAGGGTGAGTGGGGACAAAGAAGTAGAAGAAGCAGGGATGGTGGAACACAGAAGGAGAAATAAGGAAAGTGAAAGTGGGATAATGACACTGCTAATGATGAGGGGATAGCAATGAGGAAAGAGATAGTGAACATTCAGGCAGAGGGCCGCACTCAGAAAGACTGAAGGATGAAAAGAGAAGGTTAGAAGAAGGGGTAAGGGGTAAGAAAGGGAAAAGGCTAGCAAAAGATAAGAGAAGAGAAAGAGAGGAAAGTGGTCAAGAGAGAGAGACAGACAGAGAGAAGGGAGGGGGCCTGGCCCGGAGTAGAGGGCAATAAATAAGGGGCAAAGCTGCCTAGCAATAGAACTGCTAGAATAGCTTAGGTTGAGAAGATCCAAAAGGGAGAGAGAAGGGCTCCAAAGAGTTATGCAGGAGTTTAACCCAACCTGGCAAAAATCTTAACTTCCTAACATGAACAATGGAGCATTAAAGTTCATCAGGGTATTTGAGGAACACACAATGGAAGATAGGATACAAAGTTCCTCTATTAAAGATTGGGGCATTCACATCGTTACCGCTCGTCCACAGAAGTCCAGGGGTTCTGTGGACGAGCGCTGGGGACTCTTCAGAGTTCAGGAAATTCCCACCTCACCAAACGGAGGGAGTGGGACCCGCCCTAAAGGACCCTGAGGGAGCACGGTAGTCGATACACTGCAACCAACAAACCTGATGTAGTCTTAGTACATCCAACAGGTTCTGAGTAAAGGTTTAGAAGTATAGTCTATGTGTTTAGAGCTAGCTTGTTGGGCCCAAATGTCTGTGTGTTTTGTGTGTTTTGTGTGTTTTGTGTGTTTTGTGTGTTTTGTGTATCTAGACACGAGTGTACTGGACACTGGTTGAGTTGTGAGCACCCATATTAGAGAACTGGGATGGTTAAAATAGACATGGAGGTTAACTACTAAAATAACAACACATATAATAAAATACTTCCTGAGGGACTACGAATAGACATTATATTAAAGGTTATAAAATAATTTAGAGATAATAATTGAGAGACAAATACCAAAAAAGTAGTATCATAAATAAGTATGAAAATTCAGTACTAAATAAACAAGGATCCAAATGTTAAATCATATTATCTACAATGGAAATACTGGGGGTTTGGAAAGGAAAGAAAGAAAATAGAAGAGGAAAAAGCCACGTGAGAGTCTGTGTGTGTATGTATGTGTGTAGGGCCACTGAGATAAGGGAGGCCACTCCCATACTCGGAGTGGTGGAACACACATAGGGGAGTGAACACAGACTTCAGATAGATAGATAGATAGATATACTTTATTAATCCCTTTATCATTATAATGTATTATTAAATTAATTTGTTACAGCGCACGGCAGCAGTGGAAAACACAGGATATTATGCAATACAATAAAAATACAAAGTAGTGCTAAGGAAAACAAATAGATGCTAAAGTAAATGCTAAAGTAGGGACAAACAGAACAAACAGGACAAACAGTATAAACAGTATAAATTATAAAGTGGCCTAGTGCCAGTACTTCACAGTATGTTAAAGTGCGTAACTGCAATATATGTATACATGTATATATATACATGCATACACATATATGCACACATACATAAACACATACACACACACATGCATATGCACACATCAGGCGCTGTTGTACAGCCTAATGGCTGCCGTCACAAAGGACGACTTGAAGCACTCCGTCCTGCACCTGGGGAAATTAATCTGTGGCTGAAGGTGCTCCCCATCTGAGGCTGAAGGTGCTCCCCATCTGAGGCTGAAGGTGCTCCCCATCTGAGGCTGAAGGTGCTCCCCATCTGTCACAGCTCAACATAGAGGGGGTGGGAGGGGTTACCCAGGATGGACTTGAATTTGTCCCTCATCCTCCTCTCCACCACGGCCTCCAGACAGTCCAGCTCCAGCCCAACAACAGAGCTGGCCTTCCTCACCAGCGTGTTGAGTTTTTTAGTCTCCCCCGACTTGATGCCACCTCCCCAGCACGCCCCAGCAAAGAACATTGTGCTGGCTACCACAGACATCTTCAATAGCCTGCTGCACACATCGAAGGACCTGAGCCTCCTGAGGAAGAAGAGTCTGCTCTGACTCTTCCGGTAGAGGGCCTCAGTGTTGTCTGTCCAGTCCAGTTTATTGTTTATATGATCATCTAATATATATTTAGATGATGGCGTCGTCCACGCTGAGTTGGGCCTGGTACGCGAACTGCAGTGTGTCCATGGAGTCGCACACCAGGGGTCTAAGGTGCTGCAGAACCTAAGGGCCTAAGGTGCTGCAGAACCAGTCTCTCGAAGATCTTCATGACGTGGGAGATCAGTACCACTGGCCTGTAGTCATTGAGAGTACTGGGACGTCCTATCTTAGGGACCGGAACAATGCAGGAGGTCTTCCTCAGCTGGGGCACCTTCTTCAGCCTCAGGGAGAGGTTGAAGAGGTGTGGGAACACTCCTGCAAGCTGTCCGGCACACGCTTTAAGCAACCTGGGGTTGATGTTGTCTGGACCCATTGCCTTGATAGCTCTGATAGCTCCCGTCTCACCTGGCTGGATGTGATGAAGGGGCTGGTTGCAGTGGGGAGGAGGGGGCAGGGCTGTGGAGCCTCCTGCATTGCTCCCTCTCTGTAGCAGAGAGGGGGCATGGTGAGGGAGAGGGGAGGGCAGTGGCTGAGTTGGGGATAAGGATGGTGGAGGAGGAGGGCCCAGACTGACCTACTGAGCTTTTGGGGGCGGGGGTTGAGTCAAACCTGTTGAAGAACAGGTTTAGCTCATTAGCACATTTGTGCCCCCCCCCCCCCCCGGCTGGACCTGGCAGTTCGTGTCCCGTGATCCTTTTCATCCCGTCTCACACCTCCTTGGTGCTGTTCTTCTTGCCCTCCAGCCTCTCCCTGTAGCTGTTCTTGGCCGCCTTTAGCTCCCTTCTCAGCTCCTTCTGGACCGATCTGATCCCCTCTCCCTGCCATGAAAGCCCTCTTCTTTCTGTTCAGGAGGGCTTTAATGTTCTTGTTGATCCAAGGTTTGTTGTTTGGAAAACAGCGGACCTTCTTGGTGGGTACAACGCTGTCCTCACAGAACCTGATATAATCAGTAATGCATTGGGAGAATCCCTCAATGTCCTCTACATGGTCCTCCAGGAACAGATCCCAGTCTGTCCTCTGGAAGCAGTCCTGCAGGGCCTCCTCAGCCTCTCTAGACCACACCTTCACAGTCCTGGTGGTGGCGGGCTGCTTTCTGACTACAGGCTTGTATACAGGTACAAGATGCATCAGGTTGTGATCAGACCTACCGAGGGGTGGGAGGGTAGAGGAACTGTATGCCTCCCTCACATTGGCATACAGCAAGTCCAAGATTTTATTTCCCGTGGTTTTACACTTCACATACTGTGTGAAGCTGGTCAGGGTTTTGGAGAGGGAGACAGGATTGAAGTCTCCGTTGATTATCATGAGGGCTGTGGGGTGCTGTGTCTGTAGTCCCGCGACGGTAGAGTGGATGACGTCACAAGCACGGGCCGCCGCTGCCGACGGTGGTACGTAGACAACAACAACAGTGGCGTGAGAGAACTCCCGAGGCAGATCATAGGGCCTCAGAGCTACAGCCAGCAGCTCTACATCTGGAGTACAGATGCCCTCCTTCACTGTTACGTGTCCAGGGTTACACCACTTCGAGTTAACAAAGACGGTTAGACCTCCTCCTTTCTTCTTACCACTCTCTTGTCCCCTGTCCGCTCTCGCTAGCGTGAAGCTGGCTAGCTCAATCGCACAGTCTGGTATGTATGATGAAGCTGTTCATTCGTTTTTTAGACTTCCAACAAGCAGATAAATTGGATGCAGCAGGCCTGACCAACATGATCATCTCTAGTCTTGAAAGGTATGGCCTGGACTACATAATCCATAAGCGTCTCTATGTGTTTATGTCCAGCTCATATTTGCACCATAAGTGGGTAGAGGTCCAGAAGGAACTGCACGAGGACCAGCACAGGGAACTTATATTCTCTTTTCCTTTTCTTCTCGAATTTCAGGAAGAAAAAATTGTGAGTTGGTAAGATTTTCTATGACAATATGAGGTATGAGGTATCGATGAGGTATAACTTCCATGGAGTCATCTTATTGTCATTCTTTTTCTTGTTATTATTAGGCTATTATTATTATTATTTCAAAATAGCCAACCTTTTGGTAAAAGGCCTAATCAGCTCTTTCAATGGCCTTTTATAGATCCATGACTACAAATACTTGCACTGGCTTAGTTACAGGTCAGAGCATTATTTGTTATAATAATACTCAGGAACCTGAAAATAATGTACACATTGTTGCTTTGTTCAAAACTCAAATTAACACTAACCCTGTAATGATGCATGTTACTTATACAGTCACTTCATGCTATTCCCTCAGATTAAAACAAGCCTGTAAATTGATAATATGGTAGTTTACCTTGTTTACCTTGGCAGACTTTGTATCACCTTGCAGATTGTACTACAGAACAGTCCATGTCTTTAACAGCCTGTCTGGAACCTGTTTTTTATCTTTTATTCAAAAACATCAAGGCTAATTGTTTTGTTATCTATACACAGTCTATACACAGCATGCTATCATGTATGATATATAATTGAATTCAGATTAGTCATTTTTAATTCATTTAAAGATAGAAGTCAGGGTTTCCATAATGCATTTTTGTTCGGAGGTATTCTTAAAGCATTTGACTACTTAATAGCCTTAACTTTTGTAAATGAGCTCAGAAAAAGGTCTTATTTATTTGTCATTGTTAATGTTTGCCTACTTGACTGTAAAGGTTATGCAAAATAGGATACCGACCACCAACAGTTATGTGTATGCATGTAGCCTATTCATTTATGTTTCAGCCTATTATTAGTAGAATATTAATGCAAAATATAAATCTTTTTGTTAATGTGTGCGCTGTGCACACACATTAACAACGCATTGTGGCCACCTCCAGATATCCCTTTGTCGACCCTGGGCAGTTAAAAAAGTGAGTGACGTGTAGGTAGTAAGACGAAGCCTACAATAGACCAAATAGTTGCTCTACTTGTAGCAAGTAACATTTGGTCGCTGCATTTAGCAAAGATTTCCATAAATTGAAAACCGCTGCATGCACTTGTGTGATAACCTTCCAAAGGTGAATCAGGCAGGTTGAAAACAAGCCAATTGGTTTAGAATTTGTTTCCAGGAAAGCCACATGCCTTTGACCTAAATAAAACATTAAAATGTTTAAAAGTATGGATTAATAAATTGTTGGTCTTTTTATATTTTATTATACGATATACTATTCATCTGTGAAAGGTGAAACGACTGAATGAGTTATGTTCAAGTAACCAACACTCATTTTATGTAGGCCTATTGCTTCAAATTGGAATTTGATTTACATATACAGTGGTGTGAAAAAGTGGTGCCCCCTTCCTGATTTCATATTTTTCAGATCATCAAACAAATTTAAAGATAAGACAAAGATAACACAAGTAAACACAAAATGCAGTTTTTAAATGAAGGTTTTTAGTATTAAGGGGAAAAAAATCCAAACCTACATGGCCCTGTGTGAAAAAGTGTTTGCCCCCCCTGTTAAAACATAACTTA
>JAOPJO010032493.1:0-10302 GCA_027123675.1 Molva macrophthalma
GCATGACAAGATCATCTATGCAACCACCCATTCCGACCATCACGCGTTCCGAATGGGCACACGCTCCGACCAGCCACCCCCCCGACGGGCACATCCACTAGTTCTTATAATACCAAAAATATGCCCATACTTCAGACTTAGTCCTCTTAGAGGGCTGATAGATGTCCTGAGCGCTGTCGTATCCTCCTTCCGCCATGATTCCAACTTAAAGAAAGTTCAAACGCATGCTGTATGCTACACAGTGCGCCTGTGCGGCAACTTCAGGAGACTCGGATGAAGTTGGGAAGGATTAAACACACGGTTTCCACACCACGGTAATCCACCGAGATAATCATTTTATTTTAAATTAAAACGGTAATTGTTATTGTCAACATTTTTATTGCGGTTTACCGTTACACCCCTAACCACAAGTTATAGCACCTCCTGTGGTTACAGCGGTACCAAACTTTTTGGAGACCTCCATACTTCCAGTCTACATATGCTAATTTAATTTGACATTTCTCAGGTGTTCAGGTTTGGAGTGCAACTCGTCGTGTGTGCAATTTTCCAATAGAGAATGCCAACATGCTAATTCTAGCAAGGCTAATGAGCAAGTGGGCAAAGTTTCAAGTCCCTGGGGAACTTTGAAGCGGACTTGTGTTTGATTGAGTAATGGGGCTGAGCCTTTAACTGTGATTGCGAGTGTTACGTCCTCTGTTGTAAAAGTGGTACTTTACTTTTTGGAGACCCTTTTTACGTTATATGTGTTACCAACTTGTTGTTCACCTTCAGAATGGTCAGCCTTTTTACCCTATTGACTTTCATTATAAAAAAAACAAGGTGAGCACCTGCAACTGTGGTAATTTTAAATTGACACTGTGACATCATGTTTTTTGCTATCAACACAAACCTTTCCATGTTACCTAAGGGGGATGTCCTTGATGGGCCCACCAAGTTATAGGTCCCTGGGTTTCTCTGGAACCAACTTGTGATTGATTGAATAATGGCGGCTCAATTGCAAAATAATCAAAAAATAAAAAATGACTTAAGGTTGGGAATGATTAAGGAGCATGTGTACCAAATTTTGGGTCATCTGGGTTTACGGGTCAGTTTACACGATTTTTTCAAGGTTTTCCAAAAAGGCCTGAATATCAAGTTTCAGAGCTTCTTGGCAAACGGGACAGGGGGGTGGCCGTTTAGGTTTGACCACAAGTTATAGCTCCCCCTGTGGAGACCTCCTTATTTCCAGTTTACATATGTGTATTTAATTTGACAACTCCCAGGTTTTCAGGTTTGGAGTGGTTGATTTTAGCATTTTTCCTCCATTCACTTACCATTGCCATATTAAATTATATTATAAAAATGTATAAATTATTAAAATATACAAAAAAATTTAAATCGTAGGAAAAGCGCACTGCATTGATATATGCACAATGTGTTGGCATTGGTTTGGTGTTGATACTTCCAAACCTGTAGGAGGGAATAATTACCAAAAAACTGAGAGCTGGCTCTCACACTATTAAGACACAGAATAAAAATAGTGTGTCTTGCTTTGCAACCGCAGTAATAATAAGACACAGAATAACAATAGTGTGTCTTGCTTTGCAACCGCAGTAATAAATGTCAATAAATAGATAATAATAAATAGGTTTGAAAGTTTGTTTCGCAGTCAAGTGTCATTAAATTGTATATCTTTAAATAATTAAGTACAATTCACTCTGACCGCCACCAGCACGCACACACCAGCCAGGTAAGCCTACAACAAACCTTTTCCCCTGCTGCTGGAAACAATTCTAGAGGAAACACTAATGCATTTAAATGTTGACCCAATGTCCTCATATGCAACATTTGTCACAGGGCTGTATTTTAATTACCTGCTTTCTAATCTGATCTGGTAGCCAACAGTCTGACCAACTTTTTCCCCGCGCTCTTCCGCAACCCTTTCTGCCGCAGAAATTGAAGCCAACCGCCGGGGCTGTGCACAGAAGACCCGGCAAGGAATCCCATTTCTGCTGCAGTCATCTAGCAGAAACTGTGGGATCTAAGGGGAGATATGGCATAAATGTTAAAGATCACTGCCACCAAATAAAAGTCAACATAAACAAGTGTTATCAATTACATTTGTACATTCTGAGGTGAAGTGTCATCAGAAAACATTAGAAACATGATGACTGTGTTCTCAGCTGTCTACCCCAATACAAAATGTGTGGCAAGCTCCTCCCCTAAAACAAACGGTTTAGTATTGGACTCTCTGGACTGTACATGTCTAAGTCAGTATGCACATATCCAATTTAACCGATAGGGTTCTTCAAGCCTTGGCCAATGCTGCTGATTATCACTAGGCCTCTTTGTCAGGTTCTTTCTGAAAATAACATACCCAAATGAAATAGAGTATCTATAGATATAGATATCTCCACAACAACAAAGGCTCCAATATGTTATCTTGGTACCAAAAGAATGTTGAAAATAATTGTGAGATTGTATTGCAAGGGAAATATCCGATGTGGATACTACTGGGTCAGAGTGAATAAAGCTAGAACACAGCATAGTGGAAGATTTAATTTAAAAATATTTAAAAATGGTGCCCAGGCACTGGATTATCTGATAATTGTGGTTTTATGGGATCAAACACAACATTGATGACAAAAACAACAAAGGTAAGACATCATTTTTGGTTGTAACTAGAAAAAGTGAAGTTTGTTCTTGATTGTTTTAGTCCTCTAGTTCGGTGAGTTTTGGTCACAGAGTGATACGGTTTGGCCAGTTGTTTTTTTTGGTGTGAAAAAAGTACACATGTGGAAAGTCAGTTTAATCTGTATTATCAGGGTTGCAAACTGGTGATGGCCCAAAAAGGTGACTTTTTTTGCCAGAAAATAAAGAAAATGAGCAAGGCACGGCACCCAGGCCCCTTCCTATGATTCATGCTACATCTTTCTAAACAAACTCTGTTTAAGTGACACATAAAAGCCTGTCACTGATATTCAGACCTACTATATGAAGCAGTGCTAACAATAAGAAAATCTCAGTCGCATCTATTAGAATTTCTTTATGTATTTTTTACATGAAATGACAAATTAAAACTAGGACTGCAAGCAGTCACACAAGGTATTCACAGCCCATGCACCGCCTATCCCAGCGGCCGCCCTTTTCAAGCGAATCACGGGTGTAGTCATTACTCCTAGACGCAACTATGTCTCCGGCAGGGGAGGGTCTTTGTTATTCACCCACACGCGCACACACTCGCACACACGCACGCGAGCACATACACACACAGGGAGGGTCTTTGTTATTCACTCACACGCACACACACACTCACACACGCACAAAATCACGCACACTCGCACACACACACGAAAGCATGCACACACACACACACACACTCAGACATACAGAGAGACAGGCACACTCAGACATACAGAGAGACACACAAACTGTGTACACGTTAAGGGAGAGGTACTCTATGTCCCTGACAAGTTTCAAGTTCCAGCATCCTTCTAACGCGGACTAGCGATGTAAATGGAGCATTAGCGCTTAGCTTACCATTATTTCAAATCTTTCAAATTGGCGGTGACCTCATTGTTTGAGCTATCGACACACAATTTTTACACGTGTCCAGGAGGGGGGCCTCTATGAGCATGGCAAGTTTCTGCTTCCTTCTGAAGCTGACTTGTGGTTGATAGAATAATGTTCGCAAATTAGCATACATTGAATTTGCCATAACTCAGGCATTTTTTACACAATCAATACCAATTCGAGTGTTTTGAATCAGGCAACTGTTTGTCATTTGAAGCTATGGTTGTGAAGAAGAAGATTTTTGAAAGTTTTTCTAAATTTTCACTGTACAGCAAAATCTATCCTGACGGACATTATGGGTCCCAATGGCAAAATGTTCAGCATGCAAAATAAGGCATGCACACCAAGTTTCAGAATTTTTTTTTTCTATCGGGGTGGCACTGAGGAGCGGTTAACTAAGACTGGAAGTTATAGCGTCCCCTATGGGAATTCCGGCACAAAACCTTTTGGAGACCTGCTTACCGGGGATACAAATGTCGACGACATATTTGAAAACTTTTGTGCAGACAGGGGCTGAGCTATAGGGGTTACCAATCCGGAATAAGAATTCCCACAATAACAATAGGTATCCACAGATTCACTGTGAATACCTAATAATAATAATAAGAATCCCTAGAATAACAATAGGTATCCACTGGGGCTGCACGATATGAGGAAAATCTGCGATGTGCGATAACACTGTTCAATATTGCGACGACGAGATAACTTATAAGTTTGCATATTATTAACTATACAGTTAATAATAGTGTTTACGCATTAATAGGAACACTGCTAACATAGACCCCAAACATTGAATAGCCAATGCCCATTGAATAAAGAAATGAAATAAATTATTTCGAACATGCTTTTATTGAACAAACTGCACATGAATACCCAACAGATTAAGCAGAACATTTTAACTATATGAAATTGAAGTTTAATTTCCCCTGCTCCCTTTAAACTATTTTCTTGTAAACTCAACAAAAACATCTCTTACTATGCAGAGTTGAAATAAATAAAAAATCCAGGGGGAAACAACTATCATCTAGGCCCTTAACTCTGCCTAACAAGGTGCAGAGATCTATAGTATGAGGGAGAAAACTGAAATACAGTAGGGCCAGCCCACTAAATCAAGAGAAAAGAAAATCAGGAAAAAATATCTACCCTTTAGGGCAAGTTACAACCTTAGTTATTCCCTTAACGCAAGTTCTTGTCCAAGAAAACCAGCATGTTAACTTTGTTAGGTTTCAGACATGTACGTCGACTTGTTACCACATTCCCTGATGTGCTGAAGAGCCTCTCCAAGGGTGAACTAGTGGCAGGTATATAAAGATACCTCCGAGCTAGTTTGCTCAGCTTTTGGTAGGTAACCTGGTGCAGTTTCCACCAAGCCAAAGGGTCTGCCTCACTGTCAATGGTGGGGGACAGCAAGTAGCTGTTAAGTTCAGCTTCAACAGCTTGCTCCAGCTGCATCAAAGATGCGGTGGGAGTGGGGCCTGGATGTGTTTTGAGCAAACTGCCCAATGATCGCTTTGCCTTCTTGTCCCTGGGTAGATCCATGCTTTGGGCCTAAGTGCTTGCAGAAGGTATTCCCTCCTAAAACAGAGAGACAATTGAGGATACATAGAAAAATACACAATTCACATTCAGATAAAGCACCATCTGATTACAGTATGTGACATTTTATCCCACCAGTGCTCATCATGTCATTAAAATGTATAACCTAATTACCTTCCGTGCTGTTTCCTTCATTTCTGACATCACCCTGGTCTTGATGTCTTGGACTTTTTTGCTGCTGATGTAGCTGACCTTGAACCTGGGGTCCATGAAGGATGCAGTGTCCAGAGGTTCCTGTGTTGCTGGGTCATCATACTTTGTATTCATGTAATCCAGGATTCTCACTTTAATGGTCTTGGTTAAATCGGTGTCATCTTCCTTTTCAGCAAGAACTGATGTCTACAAGAGATGAAGGACTGGTTTCACATACACTCCCATAGCTTTCCCCGGAAAGAGCATCAGTAAATTCTTGCAAAGGGTGTAATGCCAGGTTTACAGACTCAAGTACATCTAGGTCCTGCCAGGAGGGAACCAGATGCCTTGTTTTTCGGTCTGCCGAGAGGACATCACATATGGCCCGCCGCTGCTCCAAGACCCTCTCCATCATTTTTTGCCTCGAACCCCACCTGGTTGAGCATTCTGTGATGAGTCAGTGCTCTGCGAGGTTGTGCTCCTGTTGTGCTTCTTTCAGCGCCATCTTCTGCTTCCAGCTGTGGGAGAAATGTCCCACCATTTTTTTGCAAAGCCCAGCTGCACAGGCAAGGCGTCATCTTTAACACCATTTTCTGTAAACAAGAAATGCAAAAAAATATTAAAATCTACCAGTAATCATTGTAACCTAACTGCACAATATAACAATTTTGTAATAATAACAAAGTAATGAATCAGGGACTATAAGAGAGACAGACTACCATTATGTGACATTTAGTAGTAGTTGAACTTGTGGGCATGAGCTCAAAATCAATAGGTTACATACAAAACAATAGACACAGAGCATGTGGGACAAGTTTGCCTTCCCTATCCTAAAAGTTTCTGCCAGAAAGCCCTGAAGGCAAACTTCGTCCCATGTGCAGGTTCTCAATGTAAATCCCCTAAAACTCTGGCGCCTCCAGGGGAGGCACGAAGATAATGTAAAAATGTTAGCTGGATGTCAAGCTCAAGTGTTTACTTAACAGTGTGCCGTCCATTGTTTAGTTTATTAGTTTATGTGACAGGGACAATGCACATTTAAAGTCTGTCAATAATAAGCGAAAAAGGCTAGTTTAAGAGCTGACCATGCAGTGGGGGGAAAAAAACAACTATTATATTTTATTTGTATTGTATTTGTTTTTCTTTTTTTTTAATAATTCAAATCAATAATATTCACAATATCTGGCTATATGCAATTGACAACAATAACATTAACGTCAAGTAATAAAATGGGCATACATAAATCATCTCAATGAATAATCTGGTCTGTTGTTTGGGTTACAAAATACTGCGATAGAGATTACAATAATGCCACGTAAAGCAAATAATTAATTAATTGACACTTACCGATGGCAAGATGCAGCCTGTGGCCAAAACACTGAAATCTGACCCAGTGGTTGAGTTCGGTGGCCTTTACAATGTTCGTCCCGTTATCGGTGGCAAACTAGCTGCTCTTCAAGCAAATGCCAGCTGGCCAAGGCCTCACGTAGTCCACACGCAATGTTTTCTCCAGTGTGTTCTCCGGGGAAGTAGGCTGTCTGTAGACACCGCGTTTTTAGTTCGAAGTCTTGGTCCAGAAAGTGTACAGTGAGGCTGATGTAGGGCTCCGTTGTTCGACTGGACCAAAGATCTGTGGTACAGGCGTAGTGTTCTACTTGACCCAGTTCTGATTCCACTGTCTCCCTGCATGTGTCGTACATTTTTGGAATGCCGACTTGGCCAAAATAATTCTGTGATGGAATCTGGTATCTTCGGTCCAATTTTTTTTACCAAACTCACAAAACCATATCTTTCCACTGTGTGAACAGGTATCATGTCCTTAAGCCAAATAACGAGTGATGGCGTCTGTTATTTCTCTGTGGCGTTTGGACGTTTTATCATAAGGAGTTACACTGGCAAAACTCTTTGACTTTTGACTTTTGAGGAATTGACTTTTGTTGCAATGATGGCAAGGTCTTAGATTTGCTGCTGCTAGACGTTTGTGGTTTTGTGGTTTTATTTATGGTTGTATTGCAGGTGGTGATGGAGGTTGGTTGTGTTTCCTCTAGAAGTTGCAACAACTGCTCGGCATGTTTTACACAGTACCTGTAGGCCTGTCACAATAACAAATTTTGCTGGACGATTAATTGTCCCAGAAATTATTGCGATAAACAATAATATCGTCGCTTTGAGACCATTTTTCAACTAATATAATGATAATGGCATAATAATGCAAGTAAACCCTTTCAAAGATAAATAAACTTTTATTTCTAAAGAACATTTAACAAAACCAAAAACAATAAATAAAATTGACTCTCAGTCTCTGTTAACAAAAAATGCACTTGAATAAAAACTACACAGAACTACACAGTCTGTGAGTGCGCACCATTTTGCACTGTCCCTTTTGTATGTCGACTAAACGCCAAAGTGATTGTGGACTGTCGGGAAGAAGGAGACTCTGCAGCTCTAGTTGTCTTTTTTTTTCCCAGCTGCAAAACCTGCGTCAGATGCTTATGCTTTAGGTGCAGATGCATGTTCGTTGTACTGCTTCTTTTAGTTGCTACTGTTTTACCACAAATGCGACATACCGGCTCGTCCAGGTTAAGTGGTTCACCACGGTCATTCGGTTTGAATCCAAAGTGCTCCCACACTGCAGCTGTCGCGTTCGGCTTTGAAACCAATTCCATCTTTGTTTTTATTTATTTATTATTTATTTGTTTTTATTATTATTAGCGTTTTCTCTGGCTTGCTATTCCTCACGGGGCTCTCATGCTGCACTCTGTGGTACGCCTGGTACGCAAGTAACTGACAAGAGGGTAAACTCCGCTAAGGAACCGAGAGGGGTCAGTCGAGACCGATGCACCGGAGTCATCCAGTCTCTTAGTCATCCAGTCTCTTTGGTAGAGAGAGAGACAAGGAAAACAAACAAGCATGCAAATGGAAATTATCGCGGCCGGCAAAGTTATCGAACTCATTTATATTTATCGCACGATTAATTGATTTATTGCTTATCGCGACAGGCCTAGCCTATCGGTTCCTTTTTTTTTAGATTTGGCTGTTTGGGACTGCTGTGGACAAATGTGGAGTCGGAGTGTCCACCTAGATGTATGATGGATAGATAAGCAAGATTTGCTGCAGTCCAGTGGCTAGGCTGGTAGACTGATCTATCCAGCATACATCTAGGCGCCCACTTGTGATGTCACTAAAACACAGGAAAAGGCAGATTTTCAAACGGCTTGTATTAGCTAATCACACTCACACCTGGTGGCATAATATCACCCCTTTAAGGAAATGGTGAATTCAGCGAGACAACTGCTGAAGTTGGACACATTTGAATTCAGTGAGACAACTGCTGGAGGTCACTTGAGATTTAAGAGCCATAGTCGAAACTCGTCCCTACTGCTGGAGGTGGTCAATCTTTGACAGTGATTTTGTTTCATGCAATTTCTCTGAACAGACTGCTGGAGGTAGCTTCAATGTAGACAAGCCCATTACAGCGAACTCCCCCAAAGTTACCTCAGTTCCAACCACACCATGACTTTTCAAGGACAGTGCCTCCACTGCTGGAAGTATTAGACCTTTGCTCAAAAGTACACCATAGACAAGCTGTTTCCTCACACCATATTAGTTACCCGGTAGGATTCAACCCATGGACCTTCTGCCTTGCAGAAGGTTGTGTGCTCTACTTGTGTGCTCTACTCGCTGAGCTATTGACGGACATGTACCAACAGTTGGAGATGAAAATATGTTGTAGGAGTAGGCACTATCTAGCTAAGGAGACATCCACTTTCTATCATATAATTCCACATCCACTATCATATAATTCATCCACTATATATCACAGTACACAACATCGACTATTATCCTAGAATGCAGCCAACTACCTATCAAATAATACCACATCCACTATCGATCATAGAACACCAAATCCACTATCCATCATTTAATACCACATCCACTATCTATCATATAATACAATCCCTATCATAGAATACCACATCCACTGTCTATCAAAGAATACAATCCCTATTATATAATACCACATGCACTCTCTATCATAGTACACCACATACACTATTATCCTAGAATGCAGCCAACTATATCACATAATACCACATATACTATCTATCATAGAACACCACAACATCCATTATTTATCATAGAACACCACATCTACTATCTATCATGGAATACTAGCAACCAAAAAAAAAAAAAACATTTAAATTCAGGGTTCAAACTTTGAACCTCTACAACTTAAGGCAAGAACTCTACCTGTTGAACTACATACAGCCTTTACCATCGGGGGGAGATGGAAATTTGTTGTATAAGTTAGGCACTATCTATTAGAGAATAGATTCACTATCAGTGACAGTACAATACATCCACGGTATATCATATATTCACCATCACTAACTGAATGTACGAAGCAAAAAAAAACATCAGTCTCAGAACATATTTGGTACCTGGTGGGATTCGAACCATGGACATAGCCTTTTGAAAACTAAAAACTTTGATCCGTTGGTGGCGCTAGAGACATGGTTCAATTGGCCCCTATTTCCAGATATGGACGTTTGGGGTTGATCTCGATTAATCTGGACATTTTGGTAAAGTGAGCCTGGGGAACAAGACAAACTAAAGAATGTGGTGGAATCAGTGGCGTGCACAGGTAGACCCAAGGTGGCACTATAGCAACTGCCCTTTGCCCCCTGACCCAATCAAGTGCCCTTTTGAAAAAAAAAAAAAAATCTGAAAGTTTTTTTTTTTTTTTAAACAGTGTATGTGGCCCATGCCAACATTATCATCTATAAATGCTTGACGATTAAAAACGTGTGATAATAATGCCCCAATAAATATGCCCCCCCTCCTCCGCACACACCTCTCTTCCTTTGTCAACGTGAACGCGCAGAGCGGACACAAACGGAGGTGCGTTGCAGCAGCAGTTCACAGCTGCTGCCCACACACACCTACGCCCCTGCCCTGCCCAACCAGCGAGGTAACACATAAATTAATTGAGTCTAGAGTGTATTGTTTGCCCCCTAAGCCTCA
>JAOPJO010032706.1:0-21754 GCA_027123675.1 Molva macrophthalma
GTGTGTGTGTGTGTGTGTGTGTGTGTGTGTGTGTGTGTGTGTGTGTGTGTGTGTGTGTGTGTGAAAGAGAGTGTGTACCTGTGTGTGTGTGTGTGAGGGTCTGCATGCGGGCTTATCTCCTGGGCGTTAATCATTAGGCAGGTTATGATACTCAGAGAGAAGGCAGGGCTGTCATAAAGCAGAAGTGTCCGTGTACACCTGCCTGTCCTGCCCTGCTCTACACCACAATGCACGAGATAAAGATGCACTCTTGTTCCATAAACAACTGATCCTATTCGACTCTTATAAATGTGTTATTTTACAGGCCCCTAATCAACCTTTAAACTGTGTGTGTTTGTGTACAGACAGATAGAGAGAGAAAGATGGAGCGAGAGATAGGGGCGGGAAAAGCAAGAGAGATTTTTGAACAAAAGCTTTTTTAGATATCGCATAGCAGCAGGATAATTACGGTCATATTGCATTTCAACTTATATCCCTCGTAGATTGCTTTCGACATATGGTTTGAGGGAATATATCGAGTTCACTGCAAAATACCAACAACCATATTACCTGCTTTGTCTATGTGGCACAACAAAAAGTACATTTCAAGATGAATAAATAAATCAAAACTGTACAAATGTATAACCTGTGTGTACTAACACACACAAAGTACTTTACACAAACAAAGGAACATCTACATCTTTCACCTATCATCTGCATACTTTAATATCCATTATGGTACAATAACATACGCCGAAGGTATACGCCTACCCCCCCAAAAAAAGCCCTATATTTAAAAATTAAAAAACAATTATACATGACCAAAGTGAAAGGGAAATGATTGGGAAGTGGTGACCGTAGTGGTGGTGGTGTCGGTGGTGGTGGTGATGATGGTGGTGGTGGTGGTGGGTGGGGGTGAAGTGTACTTACGAAGAGCCCCCCTCCGATGAGCCCCCCCATCAGCCAGACCTGCAGGGAGATCTGGTTGTTCTCCAGCGGTTCGGCATTGGGGAAGAAGAGGAGCAGGTTGGCTATCATGCAGATGAAGGCGGTGGGCAGCAGGATCAGCCCCACCAGGCGCGCACACTTCCCCGTACAGCACATCTCGTCAGCGCTCGCCGTTCACTCGGACTCGCTAGTCTGTCTGTGTGTCTCCGTCGGAGGCCCCTTGTATGCGGACCGTTTGCCACTTCCCCCCACGACAACAGAGGGAACGCCGGAAGAAGAGGAAAACCAAAACAAGAAGGCGGGGGGGGGGGGGAACACAACGTGACGAGACGCGCTGGGACCAACGCACCGTGTGTCTCTGAGTTTCGGCGTGGGCAGGGTGAGGGCGAGGGGGGGGGTGTAGCAGAATGAGTTCCGAGCTTGCCGCTGTCTCCAACGCAAACATAAAGTCACACACACACACACACACACACACACACACACACACATGGGAGCCGTGAGACACTCACACACACACACACACACACACACACACACACACACACACACACATGGGAGCCGTGACACACTCACACACACACACACACGCATTCATCGAAAGTCAAACACAGCCAGCAGCCTGTGCCGGGTGCGGGTGGGGAGGGGGGGGGGCGGGGGGACCAAAGGCCATCACGATGAAGTGTCGTCCAATCATCACCACTGTCATCTCCGCCATCGCTGCCACTTTTACAAACGTCTTGGAAATATTGCCTGCAATTATTTCAAACTCAATTACGCATGTAGTATTTGATATTTGAAACGTTTATTTTTTTTGTGTTAACCTCTTCCGATTTGGACTCAACGGGCGGAGGCTGTTGTAGATCGCCCTTTGCATCCTGGCTTTGATCATCGATCAATTGGTTGATTTATCACCTAATGCTAACAGAGGCAAGGGCTTGGCCCTAGATTGGGATTGACCTTTGACCTTGGCCGAGAAGCCCTTCCTCCATCGGACAGAGAGGGCAAGGACTCAATGAAGAGAGACGTGTACCTTGCCTATGTAGACATATACATATAGACATATACATATAGCTATATATATATATGTGTGTGTTTATACATATATATGTACATATATATGTATCTATAGATATTAGAAGTAGTTAATAATAATAGTTATTAATTCACTTTTTATGTAAAGGTTAATATGTATTTTTTATAATATTATATAGTATATATATACTTGTGGGAGTGTGTGGATGATGGCTGGTTGAAGCAGCCTCACCTGGCCTGAGTCAGACTGATTGGACTCTGGGGCTGCACAGGTTGAACCAGCCATCACCACACACACTTGGAGAGAGACGTATAGCCTTGGACATTGTTACACTCCATAGGTGACGTCTACTGGGCTCCTGCAGATAAGGATGCAGGGTGGTGGTGATGGAAGCCAGGTTTATTGTAAGGTTTGCAGGTGCTGCTGGTGCTCCATGTTGCCATGTAGCAGAGCTCTCTCCGATGGTGTGTGATGATGGCTGGTACTCACCCCACAATCCTACTATTTAACATCCACCAAAAACAAAAATAAAAATTATCAACCAATTCCCTGTTCGACCAATCCTCATCTCCTAATAGGCCTAACCGACATTTAGTGTGATTTTAACGTGATTAAATATTTATAGTTTTCATCATAACGGCTTTTTTTCACTGTCCATTTTATATAGTGGCGGATCATATAAATATACCGGTAGTTTGGACTATTAGGCATATGTGGCAGGTGTTCGTGTACGAATGTGTGTTTTCGATTCGATTCAAATTCGATTAAACTCTTTTTATTTGATTTATGCAATAGTACAAACTAAATCGATGAAGGTTGCCCGACCCCACACCACCGCCTCCCTTCCCCTCCCTGCTGAACCAACACCGCACCACACGGCCGTGCCAGGCAGCGACTCGTCCGGAGACAGAACGTGGGACATTTCATGGAATTATTAACCCTACTACTGCCTTGCAGCATATAACTATCTTCCAAAAAGAAAACCAGTGAGACAACTAAACCACGGAAATGGCAGCTAAGGCCAAAGGTATTATTATATTGATTGTCTATCTAGTTTATTTTTCTGTTTGTCCCGTTCTCTCGGTCTCTGTGTATGCATTTGTCCCTGGCTCCCTCCCGCTCTCACACAGGGCCTGTCTCCTAATCCATCTACTATGCGTTGTTGTTTTAATCCGTGCACTGTGCACAGATTAAAACTAACTGAATACCCTAACATTTCCATCATGTTCCCCATTTGTAGAAGTGTAATGTACACGTGTAGCCTATATATGTATTAAAAAACCGGTGTTTATTTTGTTGCACTCATGCGCATTCTGCGTTCTCCAACATTAGATCAGAGTAAAGTGAAAGAACTCGTTGAAAAGTGTTTGGAGGCGCGGAGAATGGCTTACTGTCCGTACAGCCAGTTCCCCGTCGGGGCCGCCATATTGACAGCAGATGGCGCCATAATCACAGGTAACGTGATGCATCCAGACGCGCTTCGCCTGTAACTCCATATAACTCCAAACTATATGGCGAATGTAGTAGGGCCATACCAAGCGTGTATTGGATTGTTGTGGTTCCAGGTTGTAATGTGGAGAATGCCTCTTATGGGCTGACGGTGTGTGCCGAGCGGACAGCCATTCAGAGAGCGGTGGTGGAGGGACACAGGACGTTTACGGCCATCGCTGTGACATGGTGAGGTGCTGTATGTCACATGACTGAGTTTAAAACCGTTGATTTTGATTTGATGATGATTTTTCATCTTCTATCTCCTTTCCTCTTCTTCCCCCTCTCCCTCCCTCTTCCTCCCCGCTCCTCCCCCCCTCCCTATACAGTGACATAAAAGACGTCTTTGTTGGTCCGTGTGGGGCGTGTCGCCAGGTTCTGATAGAGGTGAGGGGTGCACAGTGAGGTTTTCAGATTAAAGATGAAAATAAACAAATACTGTATATTAGATACTTTAGTAAAGGACAGTAATAAGAATTTAAAAGAGATTATTATTTTTTGTTAAGTATGCAAATAAATATAACAAAATCCATACATACAATAGACGCAGTCGAAATTAAATACATACGCCACATTTAATGTACATTATATATTTCATTATAGAGCAGATGTTTTGTTATCCAAAGAGACAAACAAGCGACTCCCCAAGAACCATGTAAAGCATTCAATCAATAGACGATAAATACTTGGCTCTACGTGACCTCATGCCACAACACCTGGACACAGACTGCAGAGCAGCCATTCTCCACCAATCACCTTCCACATCACCACTCTGTGTCCCCTCCCCCGGGTCTAGTTTGGAGCCCACTGGGTGGTCTACCTGACCAAGCCTGACGGGTCCTACCGAGAGACCAGCCTGGCGGAGCTGCTGCCCCTCCCCTTCTCCCCCCACCACCTGGTGAAGGACTGACCCCTGTGTGTGTGTGTGTGTGTGTAGATGCGTGTGTGAGTGTGCGTGCGTGTATGTGTGTTGTGTCATGTTGTGCTCTCTGGAACAGCTAACGTTAGGATCTCAATGATAGTCTGTTACACAAGCAATCAAATAAAAAGGTGGTGTCCTGTATGGTTGTGTTTGTTTACATGCATAATGTTGTGTGTGTGTGTTTACATCGTTATGCAACTATATGTGTTCTTGTTGATATCCGGCTCATTTTCTCTATCTCTTCCTGTCTTTTACACACACATACAAAGAAGTTAGCCAGACTCCTATTCAATGCATGGGCATTCACCATTTAATTAATGTTCTGAATTCATTCTATTGAAGAAATAATTGATTAAAAACGTTTGTCTGTTTTTGTTTTCTTTTTCGTTATCAGTAGAAAAATAGTTTTAAAGCATTAATGGTTATCTTGAGATGAATGGCATATTTAACTGTTTGTGTTTAATAAAATATGATTTGACAACCGAAAATATAAAAATGTGTACATTTTAAATAAATATAGCAGTGCGCCTATTTCATTTAAATTAGATAATATAATATAATATATTGTCTTATATGTAAATATAAATAAAACTAGAATAACAATAGGTATCCACAGTTACACTGTGAATACCTAATAAATAACTAAAAACCTTCAAAACAAGTGTCACGTGGTTTAAGTGGGCGTGGTGAGACTCCGTTTCCGGAAATATGGAGGCTGTTGTGAGTGATGTTGTGGCTCCGGAAGATCTTTTAGTAAGTCTTTTACAGCGTTGTATCTTTACATTTAAGCCTTTTATCAAATTAAATAGGTACATGAATACGTTATGAAGACATATCGTCTGGATAAATGCTGATATTGTCCGGGATTAGGAGGTGTTTAAGGCTCTGCGTGGTCCTCATACGCAATCATGATGACGTCAGTTTTTCTTTCATCTGCGTACTTTAATAACTAATAAGTGACCTTAAAACATAATAAGTCATCTTTAAATCACTCGACTTTTCACAAGTGCCAGTTGGTTTTAACATATAGCTTAAATCGTTTAAGTAATACTCTTCTGTGAGTAATCATTGTTGACTAACTATATCGATTTTTTTTAAAGGGTAAATGCGTCTATTGTATTTAACAACCAAACTAAATCATTTGTTTGTGTTCTTGTGGTTTCAGAAGTTTGAGAAGAAGTATAACGGAGAACTGCAGAAGGGATCCGTGTCCAAAGACACCAAGTTTGAATATGCCTGGTGTCTGATCAGAAGCAAATACACGGATGACATCAAGAAGGGGATCGTCCTTTTGGACGGTGAGTGATTGTGTGGAATAATATATGTGTAATACAATATACATTATAATATAAAGATCGTCATTTGTATTAAACGTATAGATGTGAATTGTAGTGTTTCTGTTATATCTACAGTCTTGTTTAGTTTTAATTAAGGAGACCAGATTTGTGAAATAGAAAACGGGGACATTTTTAGTTTTGTGGTCAATATGCATCCAATTTCTGAAATGAATAAAAAGAGACATTTTTACATTTTGCCAATTCTTATCATGATAAATGTAGTGCTGTAACGTTAGTAAAATATTGGGCAGTACATGCCCAGCCATTAACTATGATGTTTTCAGTAAACCAGCCAAAAACAAGCCAAAGTAGCTTTTGAATAGGGAATCGTTGTATTGAATCGATAGCCTATTGTTTATGATCGGTCATTCCTGCTTATGGTAGAAATCCGATGGATAGAGCAGCAAGAATGGCTACCAGAAACGTGGACTGTCTGGTCACCCTAATCATGACATGGCAAAACATAAATTACCCATTACCCGGCTTCTTTCAGATGTCTACTGTGCTTTGTTTTATTTTTATAACCTTTTTATTTTCAGAGCTGGTGCTCAAAGCAAGCAAGGATGACTCCCGGGACTTCCTGTTCTACCTTGCGGTGGCCAATTACAGGCTCAAGGTGTGTTAGGGCTGTTAATACATCACTAGACTCTATACCTATCCCTGGTTAGGCTGGCTTTATGATTTTCTTTTATTTTCTGAGCAGATATGTTTCGGTAAACAATTGACTGTTGACTATTAACGATGGACATGGTTAAAATGTGTTAATTTCACGGTGTAAACGTGGTGATTGTGTTTGCTGAACCTTGCAATGTAAATGCAGGTACACGGGATGGATTACACATCATAAATGAATATCTGGGTTTATATATTAAAGAGGTTGAGTGAGGTGATGATGCCGCGCTGTTGTGATATCAGACAAACTGGAGACTAGGAATAAGATAAACGTTAATGTGGACTTATTCAGCTCCTAGTCTGTATTGAGTCTGCATCTTTTCCCCTTTTCATTTGAATTATATATTGTTAATAAAGTTAACTTTTAATGTTGTCCCTCTCTCCCCACCATCCCCCCCTCTGTAGAACTATGAGAAGGCGCTGAAGTACATACGCACCCTGCTGAAGAACGAGCCAGGAAACACTCAGGCTCTGGAGCTGCAGAAGCTCATAGAGAAGGCCCTGAAAAAGGGTCTGTCCATCCACACATAAACATCTATGCTGGAGAAACTATTTTTTCTGGGGTTTTGTTTTATTGATTTTTATTTTGCCAGTCAGTTAGGCCCTTGAGATTAAAACATTTCTTCAAGAGATCTGGCCAAGGTGGGCAGCAGTATATACAATACAACATAGATTAAACGCAACATAAAAAACTAAGGGTTGTATGTCAAGACGACATGCAATGCAATAATAATAGTGGAAAAGAATAGTACAGGGATTAGATAAAACATCTACATTTTCCCATAGTTTGTGCCTCCCCCACCATCAAACTCTAGGGACTGTCAAACTCTGGGGACTGTCAAACTCTATGGACCGTAAAACTCTAGGGGCCGGCAAACTCTAGGGACCGTCAAAATGTGAGGCATAGCATGCAGAGCTAAAGTGGCAGTATGCTCTTTAGCTATTTTGTGAGGCATACTATGCCTCACATTTTGACAGTTATGGTTAAGCTATTATCTAGCTCATGGCCAGGTAAGTGCTATATGGTTATGTAAATGAGACAGAGCATGACTCCTAGACTAGTTAGCATTTGCATTAAGAGACTGGACTGTTATTAGACTTGGATTGATTCATGAGTTCTAACGATTGGTTTCTGTTCTGTTTGTCATCCCTAGATGGATTGGTTGGCATAGCGATCTGCAGCGGAATCGGTCTGGGCGTGGCCGGGCTGGCAGGTCTCATCGGATTGGCTGTTGCAAAAGGAGCAAAATCGTAGAAGTTAAGATGAGGCGGGTCTTTGTTTTTTTTCCTTTTGCCAAAGAAGGAAGCATCCGGAAGGCTCACGCAATTGACCCTTCTCTCTCTGATTAACATAATTAAATGTTCATGGTTTCCATCTGTTGGGGAAAATGCTGAAAGTCTTTCTTTGTTTGACTAAATCTGCATTGTGGTATGAGATCTTATACACTTAAGAATTGAAACACGTTGAAGTTCATTATTAATAACCGCATGACAACATTTAATCATTGGCGCTCAATATTTATGACCCACTTTTGTACGTTTCAAAAGCATAGCATCAAATACAGCAGCATACTCCATCATCTTATTAGCCATTGTAAATATATTCAGGAAATGTAAAGGGATCGGTTCAGCGCAGCAGAAATCTGGTTTACATATCCTAAGAAAACAACTTTCAGGATGTAAACCCAGTATGTTGATTTTGGTAGAAGACATCGGAGGTGCAAGTCGGTGACTTTTAGTTTTCTTTTACTGTACGGGGAACATGGTAGCTATGGTAAGAGGGCAACGATGTTGCTGAGGGAGGAGGGTAAACACGCAAAAGTTTGATCAAAATGCCAAGAGTAATTCATTGTTTTCTTGGAGGTATGTGTGGGTCACGGCAGATATGTATGTTGTGTATAAGACAAGTCTGTCTGGCTGGCAAGGTCAAGTCAGAGACACACACGTCCAACTTATTTTTTCTTTAATGTTAATTAAATGTCTAACCATAACATATGTTAGATAGTTACAGATTTGTTTATCATCTATTTAAATTGACTACAACTGTTCAGTTAATAAAATCATTCATTAAAAACAAAAAGGTTCTTGGGAAATGATTGACGTGAAAAGTAGAGATGTGGCCTTTTTTGGTATCGGAGATCGATCCGATGCTAGGAACCAATAAAGTGAGAAAATTGTTAAAAGTTTTCAGCGGGTTTTTGTTATCCACAAAGATGTCAGGAATAAATGTCCAAATGTTCGATAGCCACTGATCACAGCACGGTGATGCTATGTTTCATTTCCGGTGACGTCGTTTGGAACTACTTTTAACTAAAGGTTAACTAAAGACTGATTTTGTTTTGAACCGCGTGGGCGAACCGGGTATCCAAACGCATGATGTTCCATCTAGTAACCTTGGGACCGGTGCAGATTTCCACACCATCCCAGTAAGAATCTACCGTCGACTGATCCAAGTCAGTCCAGTTTATAATTCACATATTGCCTCGCCTTTAATCATCAGTGGTGTTGTTGTTTTTTTTACTTCATTCACTTGTCCTACTATTGTCATCGCCTCTGACATTCGCGAGATCTTAACACGTTTAACTTATCGTCGATTCTGTCCGATAGGTCCTGTCAGCTTAAAACGTGCCAAATTGCCGCGGCGATAAAAAAAAAAAAACGCACAACCTGACCCCGAAGCGAATAAAGTGTTGGGCATCGCAACAGGAAGGCTTGTATAGGCAATCTGTCCTCAGGTTATCTGTGTTTTTGTGTTACACATTAACCCCCAGACTTGACACGGCCGAAACTCCCGAGAGATGCATGCGAAGCAGACTCTTCACCTGCGTGGGCGCAGCGTTCGAACGGGTGGGAAAACCAACGAATCCCAAGGCAGCCACTTCAAAATGGAAGTTAATATTTACAAGAAAATAAGAGATACCAACTCAAATAAGAAACATGAGTTGGTTAAAACTATGTTTTCTGGGAGGATCCTGCTGTGTACTTTATCTGTTCAGTTTGAGCCTGTGTAGTAAAATTAATTAGGTGGTAATAAGAGGTCAATGTGTGTACTACGTGTTTTCATTATTTGTTGCCATTTTAGGGTCAAGAGTGGCGTGATAGCTGTAATCAACTCCACAAACTCCAGGCCATCCGAGGCACAACTTATTCAAATCATCTTGTTAAATAAACAAAAAACTATGTCTACCTGCATATCTAAAGTGAAAAGAAGGCATTGTGGTGCAAACCACAAATATTGTGAACAACTCTAGAGTCCGTCTGTAAATGTCTCTAGGTCTTCGTC
Source organism: Molva macrophthalma (assembly GCA_027123675.1). Classification (NCBI taxonomy): domain Eukaryota; kingdom Metazoa; phylum Chordata; class Actinopteri; order Gadiformes; family Lotidae; genus Molva; species Molva macrophthalma. The sequence goes on from JAOPJO010032706.1 coordinate 9,663, forward strand.
TTTCCTTCCAATCGTTTCCCAAAGCAGAGATTCAGAATATTCCTAATTCAGTGTTTGTGTTGTTGATTTGTAATAAGTGACATCCCTTATGTCTTGTTGATAGGGAGCAGCCCTATCAGCAAGACAGAAGTCACTTATTATACCTAAAGATAGATGTATTTTTATCTATCGTCTCACAGGAACATAACCCATAACTTCAAGTTTATCATTTCAGTTGTCGCCACCCTGCTTTTATCACTGGGGTCAGTCTGTACGTTTAAAATACACACATTAGTATTCAGAATAAGCGGAACCTTCCTGAATAGGATTTCCCGGTTATGTATTCACAATAACGGCTGCCTCAACCACACAAGTCAACCTGACCAGTTTATTCTAAGTTGTCCGTGTCGGATCAGGAAGTGACATGGCAGGAAGTGATGGGTAGATGTTATCCCTTGACCCTTGTGGGCAGTCAAATCGTACTAAATCACATTCTATACATTTCTGGTGTGCAGAATGAAACCTCCAGGGCCAATCCTGAATTATTAGAATAGATTACATAGCAGTCCAAATTAACTCTTACATGCCAAAATCTTTTAAATGATATCTCAATCTGTAATTTGGATTATGCTCTGGGATTTCTACTCCGGTATTGCAAAAAAAGGTGTTTCCATGACAATGCGTGCATGTTCTGGCTGAGCTGTAGGCCTACCTGCTCAAAGAACTAACTTGTTTGTAAACATCTCACCAGACAAACTATTTAGCCATTAGTCGTTTAGCAGCTGTTATCCAAAGCAACGTACAGCATCAGGTGGTCTTTCAATTCCTTTCTGTTGAGTTTGCGTCTTCTCCCTGTTTCCACCTTGTTTTTTTTACAGGAGTTCTGGTTTCCTCCACACCAAGCTAACCCTTCTGCCCTGCCCATAAGCAAGGGCACTAATAACTGTGAGTTGGTTCACGGGCACTACTCTGTGTTCCAGCCCACTTCCTAGCAGGCTAGGATGGTCAAATCAGAGGCACAGTTTCCCCACAGGGATTAATTAAGTATTTATTCATCTTCTCTTGAGGAACTCGGTCCCTGTCAGCTGGGAGTCAAACAGACTGCCCTGCCCAGATTAAAACGTGATACCAGAAAGAAAGACCTGGTGTGAAGCAAGTGGCTCTTGACGTTGTCATCTTATGTTAATACATGTGGTAATCATTTAGGATTGGTTCAAATATTTACTCAGACGGTACTGTTAAAGGATTGCTTTTCTGAGTTCAAACATTAACTCATTATTAGGAATGACGTCACACCCTGGTTACCATGTATTTGGTAGTTCTTATTTTAACATGTCAAGTGTAGGTAACTCAATGAAGCCTACAGGTTGACTGTGGTCACTGGGATTCAAACCCATAACCTTTCGACAGCTATTATTACAGTTGCCACATTGAGATGTGTGATATTTGGCATTTATTTTACGCTGTAAATACGCATTAGGTTGAATCAAGGCTTTTACCCCATGAGCATGAGGCAGATCTTCTGATGGGAGACTCTTGGCTTGTCAGGGTGATGTTTTTGTGACTGAAATTTGTTCTGGACCAGTTGTTGGAGACCTTCGGGCCTAGAAGTAAAAACACAGTTGAGTCTGTCAGCAAGCTGTTTGTCATACTTGTCTGCAGTTGTTGATCTCTACAGATTAACAAGGTCCTTTATTTAAAATGCACAGAACAAAACTAAAAGTGGAACTTCAATCTGGGGTGGGCCTTCTCAAATCAAATGATCTTCTTCATTGTTATCTTTTGAAAACAACATTTATGTAAACAACTGATCATTTGAACTATAGGATTTGAACTATAGGATTTGAACTATAGGATTTGAACTATAAGATTTGAACTATAGGATTTGAACTGTAGGATTTGAACTGTAGGATTTGAACTGTAGGATTTGAACTATAGGATTTGAACTATAGGATTTGAACTATAGGATCCAATTGAGTCTTGGAAGGACTGCAGACAGTTGCACAGCGAGCCAAATGCATAAAAGAAAGACAAGGTTTCGATTGGCTAACATATTCGCTCCACTTAAACAAACACAGAATACCTAGAATGCTGAGAAACTCTCCAGTTCCCTTTTTAAGTCATGGACGTCACGTATTGTCAGATAGGGGTGGTCTGAGGTCTGCCTTTTATTGGTTTAATACATTTTCAGCATTTTTTAGTTTGTTATATTTGTGTTTATCTAAGTTTGAGTGCGTCTTCAAATCTTTCATCAGCAAAGAAAAACGTTATAGTCTATTTATGAACTACAACCATTTAATCATTGTGCCTGCACTTGTGGGAATCCCATTAAAATTACGCTGGAAAGAAAGTGATAAAGCTATAGACTTGGAAAGTAAAGAGTTAAAGTAAAAGTTATAGTTTTTCCAGAGGCTGGTTGGGAAGTAAAACAAAGGAATAACTGCTTAAGTCATCATTTACTAGGTTTTAGCGAGAAAGAGTCCAGCGACCCAAATGCATAAGTAAAAACAACACTTTATCATTTGCTTGTTAAAATGCCATAAAATAGGACGGGGAGGAGAGGAAGAATTGAGCGTCTCGCTAGTCATTAACGTGGATCTTAGGCACGGGTGGATCCGTATCAGGCTGTTCAGCTTAACCTTTTACACACAACTGATTATTTCTTCTAACAGAATCTCCTGACCCCAATACGCTGAAGCAATTCTAAGCCCCATGTTTGGATATATTATCTAACCTGTGTCTCTAAAGAAAAGGGGTCAAATGAGAGAGGAGGTGAGTCTTCATGACACACGTGTGTTTGAACTATCAATCAATCAGTCAAACTTTATTTATATGCCGCTTTACATGCAAATCAACCCAATATAAAGGGCTTAATGGGAAACAACACAAGGACAAGAAATTAAGTTAATAAAGTTATGTTTTAAGATACAAGACGTTTGATGGCATGAGCAGTTCCTCTGGCAGATGGTTTGAATTGGATTTATGAGAGAGAGAGGCCTTGAGATCGTCACCACGGAGACGGTAACGCTGACGCAGCAGGTGGCGTCTCTCCAATGTTCCCAGTGAAATGTTATGGTGCAGGATTACGGCTAGCGATGGCCAATTTCCTAGGTCTCAGTAGAAAGTTACACAGTTGCTTACACTTTACATGGAACATTATTGTGGAAAATAGCTGTTGTGAACTTGAATGGTGAAACACTATCTGGTATCACAGTTTTATGAAAGAGTTTTATGTCAAAAATAAGTTTAACAATACTTTTGGAAGTTTTGACATTATATTTCTGAGCCCATTCAGGGATAGGATAGTGTCAGGCTGATTCCAATTGAAGGGTTAAGGGTTAGACACCAGGCACACGATTAAACTAAAAAAGAGAATGTGAATGGTGTCAACAACAGAGGCATGACCATTGGACTCTCAGCCGTCCGATAAACACCTGTGGAGTTTCCGGGGGTGTCCAAGAAGATAGAGAGACTAGTGTTAGTGGGAGGAGAGAGTGCGAGAGAGAGGCACACACATAGAGAGAGGAGAGAGAGAGAGAGTCACAGAGAGAGGCACCAGGGGGTATAAATCATAGAACCAATCACACACCCGGGCTTGCGTAGACTTCTGCCGACCACATCCCACATCCCATAGTCCCCAACGTAGTGGTAGACCTGGTTTTAAAAAGAGGGACACAGGATCAAATTACATAAACAAACAGCACAAGGAGTTCAACCATCTTCTTTGACTTGTTCTGAGATCTTGGGCTAAAGGACTCCAGATAAGATAACACTTGGCACCTCGTGAATCGAGGGTTCGACTGGCTTGAGGACCCGGCTGCTGATCTGTTTGCGTGGGCCTGAGAGGAGCAGCCATGGATCCCATCGTGGAGGTCGTGGCCCTGCTGCTGGGCTTCCTGGGCTGGGTCATGGTGGGCATCTCGCTGCCCAACCGCTACTGGAAGACCTCCACCGTCAACGGCAACGTCATCACCACCTCCACCATCTACGAGAACCTGTGGATGTCCTGCGCCACTGACTCCACCGGCGTGCACGACTGCCGGGAGTTCCCCTCACTGCTGGCGCTGAACGGTAGGACGGAAAACCTGTACCGGACGCCCCCCGCTCCGTCGTAAAACGTTGATAAACCATTAATGTGAAAAACAATTCTCTCTGGATTAAGTTGCCCGCGCGATGACTGAATAGTGATGGTGGTATTTCCACTCAGGGATTAATAGCATGTGAACCACAATGATATCTAATATTGATTCAAGACCATTTGTTTCACAGCCACCATAACATTCCAAAATCTATGATTTTTTGTAATGAAATGTTTTAGCACCAGAACCGCAGGACAAAAATGAGGACAATGTAGCCATTTTTCACTTCAGATGTTGAAAGAGATTGCTTTCGAATGAAAGCAAAGATGAAAGATTCTACAATCAGATATTATAGAATCAACACTTGATTAATAGCATGGGAACATAACATAAACAGCTAAATACACACTTCCACATTGGAATAAGCATGCCACTCACTAGGCACCTACAACTAAATTAGTACTCTTTAGTTGCTAGTAAACTTTGTACACTGAGTTTCTTGAAAGTTACAGAAGACCTTTGGTGGTTACTCATTAACTTGAGCGAGTTTCGGGATATGTCTCTCCCGAATGGTGATGTATTTCTCACATACATCATCTCGATCTATACACATTGTCTTTCTAAACACCGAAGCAGGTTAAATTCTACATTAATGTTTAACGATAGGGATGCTTGTTTTTTTCCAGTTTCTTTTCTTTCCAATACTGGGTAAATGTTAACTAATATAACTTTTTACTTTGCTATCACTACTACTAATTACTATTATTACTGAGTATTTCCCTCAGAAAGTATGGACTTCTAAACCAACTAAACTTCTCTAAAATAGCTAAATATATTAGACATATTTTTGCATAATGAGTGAGTGACCACATCAATTGGTGTGTGTGTGTGTGTAATTGTGTGCAAGTGTGCGTGTGTGTTTGTGTACATGTGCGTGTTTGTGTGCGGAAGTGTGTGTGTGTGTGTGTACGTGTGTACATGTGTATGTGTGTGTACGTGCATGTGTGCGTGTGTGTGTGTGTGTGTACGTGTATGTGTACGTGTGTGTGTATGTGTGTGTGTGTGTACATGTATGTGTGTGTGTGTGTGTGTGTGTGTGTGTACATGTATGTGTGTGTGTGTGTGTATAACTGTCCTTCTCAGTGAGTCGTTGTCTGATGTCATGTGCAGGCTACATCCAGGCCTCTCGGGCCCTAATGATCGCCTCCATCGTGCTAGGGGCCTTCGGCATCGTGGCCACGCTGGTGGGAATCCAGTGCTCTAAGGCCGGGGGGGAAAACTACGTCCTCAAGGGACGCATCGCCGGGACGGGCGGAGTCATGTTCCTCCTCCAAGGTGAGAAGATGATGAGGATGATGAGGATGATGATGGTGGTGCATTTCTGGACATCCGACTGGACATTAAACGTTCAATTGTTAAATTGTAAAAAAACGTTATTAATACTTACACTACCAATTAAACTCACACTACCACATATTCTCTGTCTCTGTCTCTCCGTCTCACGCTCAAACACTCACACACATATTAATGGCCCTTTGTTTATTTCCTTAGTCATTGACCTTGGACCTGGTAATATAACTGTTCCCTGTAATCCCTCGATAGGTCTGTGCACCATGATTTCCGTGTCGTGGTATGCCTTCAACATCACACAGGACTTCTTTAATCCTTTATATCCGGGGACAAAGTAAGTGAATAAACACACGGCAACAGGTTGGTTAGAGAGGTGTCATATAACGTGTGTTTATCACAGGGGTGTTTAATCGTAGGGAGGGACCACAGGTGTATCTCATGATGTTGATTACGGGCACTGGCATGCCCACAGACTCATAATGACTTCATGAGCTACACCTGTTTTGGCACCTGCTGTTATGCCTCTTTCTGTGATAAAGATGAAGGCCTGTTGATAAAGATGAAGGCCTGGTGCGTGAGCGGAACTGAGGGACGTGACTGCCCTCTGCTGGTGATTTCAGGTTTGAAATAGGAGAGGGGCTGTATATCGGCTGGTGCTCCGCTGTTCTGGCCATCGCCGGGGGCTCGTGTCTCACCTGCTCCTGCAAAATGGGCACCGAAGAGAAATAGTGAGTTACAACGTTTTTGTCTACGCCTACATATCCTCTTTTTGCTCTGTGTGGATTATTTCTTGGTTGGGTTGTTTTTTCCTGATTTTAAAGGCTATTACTTGCTTTTTTTATGTGCAGCTGTGACTCTCCAAATTCCCACTTTTTTGTCTTGGATTCAGTGGTGGGAGAAGTATTCAGATATTTGACAAATATATATATATTGTAATTTATTTGTAAAAAAATAACAATACCACAGAATAAGAATACTCTGATACAAGTAAAAGTCCAAGTACAAGAACCTCAAAGTAAATGTACTCAGGGAGATCCAACCACTGGTTAGTAAACTATGTTATATGTTAATATGTTATATGTTATAATTTAATATAGTAAGACGCTGGTCGGTAAAAGTATTAAAGCACTAAAGCTACTAGACATCAACAAATTAAATCAAAGTTCAACAAAAAGACACCTGCATTTTGATTATTTTGTTGCCTCATTAGTCAATGTGATCAATATCAACGGTCGATATTTCCCATCCATCATGAATTGTTTACCCCTATTCTGTCTCAGCCCGCTGCCCTACCAGCCCAGAGGAACCGTATACTCCGGAACGCCACCGTCTCGAATCGTGGCTGCCAGCACGTACGGACGTAACGCTTACGTCTGACGTGAAAACGTAACTTGTGGAACGCTATCATCTAAATTGCACAGATTATTGTATGTTGGAATGTATGTTGGTGTTGTTCGGGTTTTGGGGGATAACTTTAGGAATTTCAAGTAGTTTTTTTATCGAGCAATCTCTTTTGTATAGCGAAAATGTTGACATTTGTAAATAATGAATTCCTCACAAAATATACCAATGTATTTTAATTAGATATTCATTTTGCTGTCTATAGTAGGCTACATTTGAATGTGTTTCTTATCGTGAGAGCGATAACACATTCGTTTTGACAACTGGATATTTTGACAATCTTTTCTAATTAAATGCCATTGTTTAGTGATCTGTTGGCATGTAAATATATATACAAAGAAAATAGTTTCTGAAAACAAATGTTTTGTATAGTTTTATAAAAGATCAATTGAAGTGCATTTTATTTTCTGTATATTTTTTACAACTGTAATAGAATAAAAGGATAACATGTAACTTGTTGTATAAACATTCATTTCGCTTTTCATTTCTGGTCAGATAATTGAACCATGATAATAATTTGTGTTATTATTGAATACATATATACATGCAGAATAATCTAGACGTCTGTCAGAAATCACCATACTTGGAATTGGGCGTGTCGTGTCCTCAACAGGACAAAATCGCTGTCCAATGAGAGCGTCCCACGTTTCTAGCCCAAGACCGCTGTGCGCTGCGTGGACCAACAGCGTGTATGTGGGCCAGAGAAGGGGCGTCCACCCCTGCAGGCCGACAACAAGTTTAGTTTGGTATAACACGCAGCTGTCAGCTGTTGAACGGCGCATCTGAAGTAACGTCGAGTGTTTATTGGAACCGGACTCATTAAAACTACTATAAGAACACGTTTTAGTATTGATCACACGGATGTTGGGTGGAACTATTTAGTGCTGCTTTTGTGCTCCACGTTTTCCACACGGAGGTCTTTGAGCCCCGGACCATAAATACACTGTTGTATTGCTCCTTTCGCAGGGAAACGATGAGAAATACAAGAAGACTAACCGAGGTCCAATGACACGCATTGGCATTTGCACAGGAATATTAATATTATTATTATTCTCTATAAAACATAGTTAACAGACGAATATGGAGTCGGGTCGGCGGAACAGCCTAAGCGGGGTCCTGTTCTCCCTGTCGCTGTTCTGTGTCCTCCTGGACATCCAACTGGATGGTAAGCTGTATCCTGTATTCTGCATCTAATTGGTTCGTATCATAGCTGCCGAAGGATTCAAAACGTATAGCTTCTGTTTCGCTATTAAAATACAGAATTATTAAAACCCTCTCTGAAGAACTGTCCCAGTGGGCTCTTCTCCTTGAAACTTCAGCTGATACAGACCTCCTTCTAAAGAGAGTCTGTAGAGGAGTGTTACTAAGGCCATTTAAACGGTCTAATCCCCTGGTGGTATCTTTTTGGTTTGTATCTTTGAAATAAAAACGATTTGTTGTTTGGTGTCGATTTGTCTGCACACTTGGGCATGTTGATGTTTTAAGTCATAGTTTTTTTGGAGGTTTTCTATTTAAACAATAAATAAAGTGATGACGCTGTAATTAACAACAATAACGAGCTCCCTCGCCCCCCTGCCGTCAAGATATTTGAAGCAAGGCTCTCTGGTGTTGTGTTACAGGCGTCCTGGGAGCCACGGCGGTGGACATAGAGCAACACTTGGAAATGGGCCGGAAGCTGCTGGCAGCCGGTCAGCTGGCGGAAGCTTTGTCTCACTACCACTCTGCTGTGGGTAAGGTTACACACACACACACACACTGTATGTACAGGCGTTCATGTATTCCTTATACATACACATTTAGTGACACAGACACACAAACATGTTCATGGTCACACACACACACACACACACACACACACACACACACACACACAGCAGAGCTCACATACTTTCCCCTACCACCTTCCCACCAATCACAGAACCATACATTATCCCTGTTGCCTGGAAATGTCACAGTGCACACACTGTCACACACACACACACACACACAGTACCCTTCTAAGACGGCCCCTGACCAGCTCTGGAGCCTATGCTTGGCTCAACACCTTCTCACAGCTGCGTAATGGGGCCCCTACGTGAGGTTAGCAGCCAGAGCTGGTGGAAACAGCAGCAATAGCAACATGGTGCACGTTAGCATGAGTAATGCTAGCTAGCCTTTGGTCTCTAGGGAACATGTGGTGGGCTGAGAGACAGACCTTAGCTCCTACCGCTACTGTGCTAAGCTGGGCGGTGGGAAGGTGTGAGCTTTCCTCCACACACGGAGGAAACTGAATAGCACAGTGTGCTTGAGCCCACGCAAGTTTGATGTAAGGAGATCCTACCTAATTGGCAATTAAATGGTCGCCCTGCCAACAGTTGATTGATGGCCGAAATGACAGGGGAGGGGCTGTTCATCATCTGTGAGATGTGTGTTGAGTCCAGGTTGGTTGAGTGAACGTTTGGATAGCTGTGGATGAAAAAGACTGACACCCTTCCTACCCACCTGAACAACTGAACATGCACATATTCCGTCAGCATGTCGGGGTGGGGGTGTGTGTGTGGGGGTCTGGAGTTAGGAGCTGGACTCCTCCTGCGTCACTCCTGGCACGCTTCGCCCTTACAGTCACGTCCACCCTGAGGAACGAGGGGAATACAACCCCAAAAAAAACCGGCTCAGCCCACACAATCCCAGGATGTGGGACACGTCAGGAATTCCAACCCCGACCGACTCATTCAGGTCAGGTCATCAGCGTGGTCGCGGTGCTGAGAGAGCAACGGGTGGCCATCTCGCTCTGCGTGCAGCGACACGCCACAACGCGCTGACTAATTCATCATCGACCCCCTCCACGGTAACCTGTGTTTAGCGGTCAGCAGGGCTGCCGCTCACTGCTTGGTGTGGAGACAATGGGGGGGTGGGGGGGGAAATACCCGCATTCCAATGGGAAGTGATTGATTCCCGACTGTCGTCACAGGACGGACCTCATGCTGGGTGCTGGGAAGCCGCCCCGCCCAGGATGTCGTTTCAGAGCGGTGTAGGCACTATCCCAGCGACCAGATCCAGACACACGCCTCTTTGAACTGCGTCTCTTACCACTGACCGACGCTCTCTCCCTTCCCTTTCTTCTAATAGTTTAGAGCTCACTCTGATGGCCCGTGGTGCAACCTTACCAAGCTCTGTCCTCCTGTGAGAACAGTCCCGCGTTCTGGCGATCTCAGATGATGTTGCGTTAAGCCCCCCCAGACTGCACCGCCTGCTGCAGCCAGCCTGACAGGCCGTCCCGGGACCCTGCGTCTGGCCCCGGCTCGGGGTTGCGCCCCCCCCCCCAGCTTGTAAAGGTCTGGTTTCACTGCAGGTGTTCCATCAAAGCGTTGGAGTGGTCTGGTGGAGCTCCGGGGCCCAGGGCCTGGTAAATGCCCGACTGGCTGCAGAGAGTCACAACGGACTGACAGGCGGTGTGCCGTGCGTTCTGCAGGAGTTGGGGGGGGGGGGTGGGCGTTGATGTCGCCTACTGGGAGACTGTCTGAGGCTCGCGGCCTGAGGTGCTACTACCCAGAAGCCCCCCTCTCTCTCTCTCTCTCTCTCTCTCTCCCTCTCTCTCTCTCTCTCTCCCTCCCTCTCTCTTTGACTCCTCTCTTTGTTTACCACTCCATTTCTTCTTCCTCTTTCAATGTCTTTCCTTTAAGATTTGACCCTACATCTCTTTTGATCCTTTCTCTGTGCCTCTTTGTTGCTATCAATTGAGGGTGTTTGGAGTCTGTTTTCAATGCTAATGACCTCTCGGCCGTTAGCATTTCAGAGGAATGCTATGTACAAGTGCTTGTACAAAGATAAAACGGCAATTTATGAACTTTATGAAGGACTATGTGAAAAAAACGCAATGCAAACCAAAGCCAAACCAAGTACGCATATATACGATTCATTTAAATGTCTGTACGGGGTGTTTGTACTTCAAAACACAAATAACAAAAAAAGAGGGCGACAGATAACGATGCACTGACATTTGAAAAACAGTGTGTTTATGGGGCAACACTTGCCCTGGGTTTCCCCTCTGAGTGTCAGAGAGCAGCGTTTGAATGGATGCCCCGGTCTTTTGCTGCCCGTTAAAACGACGGCAAAAACAGCGTCACAAAAATGGATCCCACAGCTGACCTCTGGAGGGAGGCCCTCGTAAAGTCTGATTCTTCTTTACGAGGTCCCCCCGTTCTCTCTCTCTCTCTCTCTCTCTCTCTCTCTCTCTCTCTCTCAGGGCGCTATCTGCAGGGCGCTATCTGAAGCAACAGAATCCCAGGCAGGGCTGGGTGAGGTGAACTTGTGATCTGAAACGTTTTGTTGTTCATATTATGTCGACGTTTAGAATTCTTCATATTCTAAATTCCGAACGAACATTTACGAACAAATGTCGGTTTGCTATTCAGTTTGTTACGGGATGCGTGAAGTTACTGTTGAGCCTGAGGGATTTTGATGAAGGTGTCGCTACATTCAGGAAGAAACCTGACATAGGCACACACTTTGCTGCTCAAGCGCCACCTTTTCCTTCCTACCTCTCCTCCTTCTCTGACACAACCAACAAGCTCCTGAACCGGTGAAACCGATTCACGAGGGTTCCTCGGGGCGCACAGGCTCCAATGTGGTCTTTGTTTCTGGTTCATTTAATGCACGGGGGAAAGAGAGATGGGGGGGGGGTGGCAATGGGAACATGGTGAAATGTGGTCCTTTTGTGCAGAGCTTTTGGAAGGGGAGTATGGCTGGGGTGGCCCGTGAGTGTGCCTGAAAATCACACATGAAAGCGTGAGTGCCCCCCCCCCCCCCCCCATTCCCTCCTCTTGGCTGGTGGTTGGTGGGTTATAACTAGTGTTCGCTGTAACCACCGCCAACACACCGTGGCTAAGGCAACGCCGCCATGCCCGGAATCAGCCAAACCGGTGGTGGATGGAGTCACAGCAGGGAGCTGGGGAAAGTACAAGGAGTCCGACAGCACGCTGTGCTAACTGGTGCGACGCCCCCCCCGACCTCGGGAGCTTTTGGCGTGACCCTGGCGAGTCACGGCGTGACAATAGCGTCGCTTCTGAGATAAGATAAGATGGGGAGAGAAGAGGAGCCAGGGCTGCAGCAGGAGCGGTTAGCCTCTGGCGATGTATCTGCAGACTTTGCTATGACGAATCCCGGTAGCGCAGACACTTGGCAGATTAAAGCGGGCCGCTCTGAGCTATAGAGGGCCTTCTGCATATGAGCCAGAGAGAGAGAGAGAGAGAGAGAGAGAGAGAGAGAGAGAGAGAGAGAGAGAGAGAGAGAGAGAGAGAGAGA
>JAOPJO010032799.1:0-10241 GCA_027123675.1 Molva macrophthalma
ACACACACACACACACACACACACACACACACACACACACACACACACACACACACACACACACACACAAAACCCCTAAAGGTGTTATCAGTAGCCAGATGCTGTACCTTCCTAGTGCGAGGAACAGTGGAGAAGAAGGAAAAGCAAAGAGAAATTGAAAGGATATTTTGAGGGAGAGTGTGAGAGAGAGAGCGAGTGTGAGAGAGCGAGAATAATAATGAGCCGGGGAGAAAGAGAGTATTAAAAAGGCCCATTCTTGGCAGCTGGCGTAATTACAGAGCAACCAGTGGAGAGACAGAAAAGAAAGAAGAAGGAGGGGGGGTGGGAGAAAAGACAAAAAGTTTTCAAAGTTCTTGCGGCTGTCTCCACCTCTCTCCGGCCCACAGTCTCCTCCCTCCCCTGTGTTCCCCATCCCCAGCACCTGGCCCCCAGCTGGAGGGACTCTCACCCCGGGACTAAAGCCTGCTTCGGTTACCTCACCTCTGCTAGCGCACCCCCTCCCTACTACCAACACCACCACCACCACCCACCTAACTAACACCTAGTCTCAGGATCCAGTCTTAGCTCTTAAAGACGTTTAGCATTTGTGTTATTAATTTTTTCTTACAAAAGAAGATGGATGACAACAGGTTTTTTTTTTACTATAACAGATTTGTTTGAATCAAAATAGACCTGCATGTTTTCTAAATATAATATTAAGATTACAAATAAATATTTAAAGACTCAGTTTTATATGGGGGAAAATTATAGCTTTCAGAAGAAAAGTTGAAAATCAGCAGTTTCGGATGATTTGGTCATTTTGGGAGATGCTTCCATCCAAAGCAAATTACAGTGAAAATAGACTTAGATCGGTCATTAAGGAGCATCTTACATATAGTAGGAGAAAGGGCAGTCGCCTTACCCCAGTGATTGTTATTAAGAAGAAGACATTATGGGTATCTGATGTGTTACATTAATACTAAAGGTTTAATTACCTTTTTTGGATTACTTTTTATCAATTACTTCATTTAATTACTTTTTAAAATTATATTCCTTGATAAAAAAAGAACACCCTCACTGCTTGTTTACCTTATATTTGCCGAGTGATCCCATCTAGCTCAACTGGTAGACTGCCAAGGTCAGTGGTTCCATTCCCTCAGTCTATATGACACTAAAAATTGTCTGCCTACCTACTTTTTTTTTATCTGTTAAATGTATATGCAATGAGGTTTAAAACTAAATACTTCCTGGTCTGAAAGGTACAGATTACTTTTTTGATACTTTTTATGTTATATTATTTGGTAAAAATAATAACTCCCTGACTATGTGCGTTTTCCTTCTTACTGATGACATTTCCTGTATAGCTCAGCTATTAGGGCATAGCATTGACACTAGCATGGTCAGTAGTTCGATTCCCACTTTCTTAATGACACTGACAAGCATCCACCTAATCGTACCTGTTACACTAATTCAAATACTTGTAAACTTCTTCTAGTGTAAAAGGTATGGATTACTTTATTTGATTACTTTTTGGATCATTTTCTTTATTAAAAGACAGTGAGAATGTAACCATTCCCCATGGCAGTGTTAATGTTATGCTCTACCAGCTGAGCTAGATGTGACCAAACATTAAAGAGAGAAACACACGTACATGTGAACATGAGGTTTATAGGAAAATACAATCCAAAAACAGCAATCAAATAAAGTAATAAAAAAAGTATTCCAAAAAAGTAATCTACACCTTTACAGTAAAAAGCAAATTGTGTGTCATTTGCACCTGTGGTTATTTAGAATAAACCTGCTTACTGGGAATACAAATGTTGTTGAAAACTTTTGCGCAATCAGGGGCTGAGCTATAGGCATTACCAATCCATAATAATAATAAGAGGAATCCTTACAACAACAATAGGGATCCACAGATACTCTCTAAATAACTTATAATAATTAATTTGATTTATATAGATAAAATAAAGCTTGTGTGCTTGTGCTATTGATGGCTAGTGGTTGTGATAGGTAGTATTTGTGCTAGCTATTGGTTGTGCTAGGTAGTGTTTTTTGCTAGGCAATGGTTGTGCTAGCTAGTGCTCTTGCTAGGTAGTGGTTGTGCTAGCTAGGGATGGCTAACTAGTGGTTATGTTATGTAGTCATTGGGTTAGCTAGTGGTTGTGCTAGGGTGACCAGACATCCCAGTTGTCTTGGGACAGTCCCCATTTCTGTTATTTGGACTGCCAAACTACAAATGTCCCAGTTTTTCATCTCAGAAATCTGGTCACCTTAGCTAGGAGGTGCTTGTGCTAGATAGTGATTGTGCTAAGTAGTGGTTGTGCAGGCTAGTGGTTGTGCTAGGTAGTGGTTGTGCTAGCTAGTGGTTGGGCTAGCTAGTGGTAGTGCTAGCTTTTGCTTGTGCTAGTTTGTTGTTGTCAAAGCTAGAGCTTGTGCGAGGAAGTGGTTGTGCCAGCTAGTGCTTGTGCTATATAGGCCTAGTGGTGGTTTTAGGTAGTGCTTGTGCTATGTAGCGCTTGCGCCAGCTAGTGAGGTAGTGGTTGTACCCTTTCTTCATTAGCTTTTTATGTGAAGGCACCACCTTGTGCCACATATGGCGTTTATTATGTCTTGGTGGGAGTTTATTCATTTTAATCAATGTATTATTATTGAAAATAAAAGCCACAGTGTCCGTGAGTATACCAGAGTTTGAACTGATGATCACCCGTACTGCTACTTATCAGAGAACCAACATTATTTAATTTAGACATATTAGAACTCTTCAGCCTCAGCCTCATTTGGCTGGATTATCATTTTGGAATGGAATAGCTGGTAAGATCTTAAGTGCAGCCTTCTCATTGTATACAATGAGGGCATTCACCCCTTTATTTTACTGATAAGGAGACTAAGGGAGGTTGTGGTGGGGGCTGGGTTGAAATAGAGATGGAATGTGCAGTATGGGGGGAGAGAGAGAGAAAGAGAGAGAGACAGAGAGAGACAGAGAGAGAGGATGAATGAAAGAGAGAGTCTCTTGTTCAACGTTTTCTGCCCCATGCGGCAGAGAGTTGAGTCGCAAGCACGCGGACACCGATACGTGCGATTAGAGAAACTGTATATGGTCCAAATGGAAACATTCAGGCTGTTTCCCACCACTTGCACACAAAGGATCCTGTCTTTGAAAATTTAATTTTTTTGTATCCTTTCTTTCTATCTTTCATCCTCTCCGTCGCTCTCTTTTTCTCTATCACCTCTCCCCTTTTGTACTCTCTGGTCTTATCATCCCATTCACAACTACTGTTTTACTGAACAGTTTACTATATGTGTAATCTCGGGTCCAGCAGTCCTACTATGTTATAGCAGAACTTCTGGGGTGGGACGGCTCAGAGCCTGGACCGGAAACCAGAAACTGAAAGGGGCGGAGTTACGCCTTGTTTCCTGTTTCGTTACGGAGATATTCTACTGAAGGAAACTCATTTGCGCATGGGAATGAAGCTTTCAGAAGGGGATTTTAATAAGTGTATTTCTAGACGGTGTTCATTTGAAACCTTTAAATGATTTGAGACACTTCCTTACAGGTTACTACTGCCGGCCGAGTTTGTGCTCGCCGGTTACACGCTTCCAGATACCCACCTCCAGCAACATGATATGAAGAAACAAATATGAAGGGAAAGAAAGTGAAACGCCCCCAGATTTGAGCTCCTCTGCCATCAGACTTCAGATATCAATCTAAAGTCTGATTTGTGAGACTATTTTACTTGTAACTGGTGCTAATCATTTATCAAGATAGGCCCGGACAAAAAGATAAATTGAATGCCACAAATTCAACATAGGCCTAGAGTATTCTATAAGTCCTTAATATTGAAGTCCAACTCACACTCTTAATAATGATATGGTGATTTAGGGTTTTTGATATTCTCATCATTCAGATTAGTCCTAATTAATTTAGACTATTCACTTAGACTTTGTTATGTCACATTTGAATCACATCTATCAAATATAGTACCATTTGGTTGCCATATGCCAATGTTTAACATAAATGAAAGCAAACAGCCTCTCATGCATGTGAAAAGGGGTTAGTAGTCTAACAACACAACCCATGCTCAACACTAAAGTGGTGTACGTTTCAAATGTACACCAGACACACATTGCAGCCCCTCAAATAAGATGAACGCAGATTGTTCCATGGATGTCAAAGTCATTACTGTGTACCTCGAGGCAGGGGCTTCACATGGGGAATATTATGAGCTATATTCGCTTGCGTCTCAAGGTAGACCTGACTGTGTACCATGGAGTTAACCCTCTTCAATGTCGCAGTAGACAATGTGTATATCTGGTTTCAGAGTACAATACCATG
The DNA here is from genome assembly GCA_027123675.1 of Molva macrophthalma. Classification (NCBI taxonomy): domain Eukaryota; kingdom Metazoa; phylum Chordata; class Actinopteri; order Gadiformes; family Lotidae; genus Molva; species Molva macrophthalma. Next base: position 4,316 of record JAOPJO010032799.1, read on the forward strand.
GCAATATAATACAATGGCAGTGCAGGTATTTTAGCAGAACCAGGAAATCGCTGTTATCTTCAGTGTCACAAACGCACAAAAGGGCTGAACCAGAGCACATTGAAGATCACAGAAAGGTCATAGTTCACTTGAGTGTGTGTCAGTCCGTGTAGTCCACCTACACGAGTGTGAATACTACAGTTCACATGCTGAAATTAAAGTCGAGGGAATTGAGGTATGCCCCAGACAAAGAGACATGCTCCTTTTCTGTTCACATGGGGGGGGAGTGAATGACAAGGGAAATTCCACTCGCCTCCATGGGAAAAATATCAGCCAATTCAATAAATAAATAAAAATAAATAAATGTATATATTTAGATATATGCAAAACAACAATCAACAAACAAATACCTTGTATGACTCAGGGGCTTACTTTCTCCCATCACACCCCAACATAACGTTTTATTCCAATACAGCATTCTACAGCTTAAAATTCCCAAGGTCATTGGATCAGATCATTAATTTATCGCAAATCAAGCAGCTATTGACAGCGCTCTGATCCAATGGCACTGGGCATTGTGAGATTGACAGTACTCTAGCCCAATGGTGTTTTGGGGGGCCCCAAGGGGGGGGGGGTCATATTTCCCTTTTAGACCCACCCCTGATGAGCTGATAAGCTAATCAGAAGGAGATGAGTGGACTCTTCTGTGTTTAGTTAGTAAATCCAGAGTCTACAGTCCAGAGTCAGCAGGAAGGAGGTAGGAGATAGGAGGTAGGAGGAAGTGAGACTAAAACTGCAGAAGTATGCTGCGATTGGGACAGACAGTAACTTCAGAAACAGAACAGAAAATCATTGAAAAATGCATATATAAAGGTTAGTTCTCAAAATGAAATAAAAATAAAAAAGCGGGAAAAGACTGTAGCAATTACAGGTGACACATTTCCAAACAAATTAAGAACTACAATTTCCAAAGTATTTTATATTGTTCCTCAGGATGAAATCAGTAACCACAAATGGAGCCATAAACATGAAACTTCGGAAACATCAGAGGTGAACGAGATGTAAGTGATGTAATAAAGATGAGGGTGAACTAAGTAAGTGACACTTAGCTGTGGAAACCTTTTCACAGATATAAAGAGACACAGACGCCACAAAGAAGAGATCACACATAGCAGGCTAATTCCAGGCGGTAAACCAGCAACAAGACTTCAACCCACGGTCGAGCAGAAAGAGGGTAGACTAGGGGAGTATAAATGGCGATCTCGCCATCTCCAGGCAGTGAACTGAGCTCAGAATTCATTCATAGGGGCAGGTCATAGGATCAGTTAAGAGTTATGTTATTTATGTTAAATAACAGTCACAGTGATATCCTACTTTCATTTTAAAGTTACAATTATGTATTCAAATTCAAAGATACTAATTCCCTGGGTTGGGTAAATGTGACTCAACACAAAGCTTTACAATTTCTGGTGTCACACTACTCATGCAATTATGACGTAGGCTTCAAGGCCCGATTAACCAAATGGGCAACTGGGGCACTAAGCAACCAGTGTTTATATACTATTTTACATCCACAAGTTAAGTAAAACCACATTTTATTTGCTGTCAACACATTATACAACCCCATACCCTGCCAATCATTGTAAAATCTCCCATGCACACAACCATATATCCAAGCATCACTCACTCAGACACATCATCCCAGTAGACGTGCAGAGATAACAACCCACATGCATCAATACCATCGAACCCTCGCGGTACCGATCATCTGCTGAGGATTCATTTTCACTGGGCTTGACTGACGTGCTTGCAGGCACATCCAATTAAGTCCAAGAAAAGGTCAGAAATGACATTGGTGACACTCAGCAATCATTATTTCCCGCCTGTCCCCTCCCCCCGCAGGACAAACCTATGTTGGCCCCCCAGCCATTGTTGATTGAGGACCTGGAGTCCCTGATGAGCCACTTAAACAACTGGAACTTCCACATCTTCAGCCTGGTGGAGAAGACCAATGAGAAATGTGGAGGAATCAATCAGGTGGTCCAATCAGAGGCATCATCGATTTCAGACCTGAGGGGGGAGGGTTGCGGCTCAAATGTTAACCACTGATTGGATGGAGTATCGGCATTGTTCATGTGCACTGGGGATTTAATTCCTTTTATGAAAAATTTAATCTATGTCCTCTTGCTGATTAACGTCTGATCAGTAATTGATAAGGTGTTGACGATGGGTTAAACAGACTCAGTAAGATTGACAGTGTATATTACTTCAGGCGGTGATTATTACAATGTCAAATCAACGATTGACCAAAACTTGATTGGTAATACGTTAATTTGTAATAAGTTATTGGTAATAAGTTGGTAATAAGTAAATTGGTAATACGTTATTTCACTGTAAAAGTCAACCTCTTTTAGCCTAGCTTTTAATTTCATTTTTATTATGGATTTACATTTGTATTTTGACCACAAAAGTACATATCCAGTCATAATTGGCTAATTATATGAACTTTCTTGAGTCTGAAATGAAAGTGTGATGAAATTGAATATTGTTGTTTAAGGTTCATTGTTTCATGCATTTAATGTGTAAGGTTGCAAGGTTATACAAACCTTCACACGCTACAAATTCACTGCAGATGTAATGTCGATGGACGACCACTAGATGGTGATACTATCGAGTGTTTTATTCACACAAGCGAATTAAACACTTTTGTGTCCCACATTGACGTCAATTAACCTAAAAACAACCACAAGCAATACAACAGTGCCCTCTAGTGGACAATATGATACCTACTGAATAACCGGTCATGTTTATCTCTTCTTCCTATGAATCAAGAGATCATAGAGATCATAACAGAATCCATGCCACAGACGTGCTCCATGCAGTGACCCAGACTGGGTCACTGCAGTGACCCAGACTGGGTCACTGCATAACCCAGACTGATCAGCCTCATGTTGTTTGTGTGTGTATGTGTATTCATCTGCATATGGGCCTGCATGGGAGTGTGTTTGCCTCCGGCCCTAGAGGTGCTTCTTTCAGGGAAAGTGTTTTGCAGTCTTCACTGCACTCTTCAGCCCTATCCTCCTCACTCGTTTCTCCTCCCTCTCTCTCTCTGACTCCCCACACTCCCAAACTCGGTCGGCGCCATAACGCACGGTCCCACGGGCTCCCTGGTTTCCAAGACGCACACCGCGTCAGAGGACGGTTGCGGCTGGCTGTCTGTCGGGACTCGTCCCGGGAACCGGAGCTCAATGCACGCCTACGACCACGCATACGACCACCGCAGGAGGACAAACGCTCTTGGGTGAGAAATCGTTTAGTCGATCGTTCTGTTGAATCTGCTGCTGAAAATGCAAATAAATGTAAGGAAGGAACTTGTGTTCTCACCCTAAGGAATAAATATGTCTTACTGAAGCCAAATGACTCTTTTTATTCATGCACATATCTAGCATTGTCTGGTGGCTGCATACACACACACACACACACACACACACAAACACACACACACACACACACACACGTGTTGACACACATCCAAATGCATGCAGGCAAGCTCACCCTTATTCATTTCCCCTTATGTATACCTCAAATGTTTACAGGTAGAGATTGTAAAATGGATCTGTACTATATATGTGAGAGGGCCCCCAAACACATCACTGGAACAGAGTAATGTTATGAAAACATAGCAGTCTACCCCTTTCTGTTGGGTATATTGTCAATGATGGCCCCCTCCCTCCTGTATTGGAACTGGCCTATTCAGTCCCCATTACTTTTGTGACTAAAGCCAATCAAGTCATTGATCCACTGATCTGAAGTCTCCTCCATCCACTGATCATCTCATTGCTTTGGATTAGTCTTGTCTTTTGAAAGCCGACTAGAGGAAAACGTAGGGGTGGTCGTTTTTCTTTTAGTAGGCCGGTTTTAGCAGCCCGGTCACAGGGCCTGTTGCCACAGCAACAGGCAAACCTGGCTGTAGACCGTGCCTATTTACATTCCTATCAGACACAGTGTGCAGACCATGACCGCTTTACCCCATGGTGTGGCCGACATTCCTGTCAACCTTTGGCCCAGCGGGAACGCTGAACTATTAGCTACTGTATGCTAATGCTGGAAGATTGGCTGCATGTGGAAGATTGGGCTTCGTCAACACAACTCAGGGAAGCCTGCTCTATAAATGTTACTTAAGAGCACATAGGGGTCTTGATAACGGTCGTTGAGGGTGTCTGGGTTTAAAACCTGAGCCGAATCCAAAATAAATTTGATACATCTGACTGGAAAGACTTCAGCTGAGACGGGTTAAGGTGATGTCTTTTAAATGAATGGTGTTAAAGCGTCGACCGAGCTTCGCTCTCCATTGATCCTGGCAGGGAGACAAGGGCTGATGGGACTTCCCATCAACACCTTCCAACACCTTGGACTGCTCGTGCCACAGCTGGCCAAGTTCCAGGCCTGCTCTGCAACTCCTACGACTCAGCCTGCCTCAGCCTACTGGTGTTATGCATCATACAGTGAATATGTTTGAAGACCATTAGAAATTGTGACAAGCTGAACAATGTGTGGATGTTTTGATGTGAATACATTTAATTAGAGAGCTTTAATTTCTGTGTGTAGTAATGTCCATGCTACACACAGTTTATTGCCAAGGTTGAGTATAATGATACACGGCAGGAGGTAACATGCTGCCATGGAAATGATCTCTCTGAGTGTGTGTGGTGATGGCTGGTTTAAAGGGGTGATATTATGCCACCAGGTGTGAGTGTGATTAGCCATTACAAGCTGTTTGAAAATCTGCCCTTCCCTGCGCCTTAGTGACAACACAAGTGGGAGTGTCCACCTAGATGTATGATGGATATATAAGCAACATTGGCTACAGTCCACTGGGTAGGCTGGTAGACTGATCTATCCAGCATACATCTAGGTGGACTTCCACTTGTGATGTCACTAAGGCGCAGGGAAGGGCAGATTTTCAAACGGCTTTTAATGGCTAATCACACTCACACCTGGTGGCATAATATAACCCCTTTAACCTGTGCACATTGATTGCTCAATGCACAACAGGTGTGCAGCCTCACCCAGCCCCAGAGTCCAATCAGTCTTACTCAGGCCAGGTGAGGCTGCTTAAACCAGCCATCAGCCACACACACTCCACATTGTGGTATATAGCTGTTATTGTGTTTCATTTACTACTCTAAACAATTACTAGATAGTAAATAGTATTATACCAGCAGTCATAATATATTTATTTAGTTTTTCAATTATTTTTTACAATTAAACGAAGTAACATTGATTGCATGTTGTAATGTTCAAACGTTCTGCTATCCAAGCCTATACAGATACATCAAATGGAATACACACCTAACATTAACATCAGTCCCGTTTCATATATGTGGTATCTTCAATAGTTGTGTATATACATGCTTACTGTCATACTTAAAGCAACAGACCCCTAATTAGTGATAAGCGCTACACCTGTGTTTACCCTACTTGTAAGAGGAAGAGGACAATGGCAGTGCAGGTGCATGCCTCGAGTGGCAATATGATTCATACAAAAATTAAAAAGCGGAGGATTCAGTGGAAATAATATCAATCCAGCATGAGTCAAATGTTACTGGTCCTTTTTGTCCGCAGTGTTTTGAAGATTCTGTGGAGTAAGTCACACATTTCAAATGAGTCAGAGAGCCATTACAAAACAACATAAAACGTTGTACTTAGATAGGTACAAATGTTGTGCATGTGTGTTTGTCTCTGTGTATTGTAGTTGTATGTTACGCGTACATATTCTATACACACATATAGTGTGTATAGTTAGTGTGTGTTGTCGATGTGTGTGTTACCTGTAGTTGAGTGTGTTCCGTAAGCAATCTGTCGTACTCCTGTGTGTCTGTGTGTCTGTGTCTGTGTGTCTGTGTGTCTGTGTGTCTGTGTGTCTGTGTGTCTGTGTGTCTGTGTG
>JAOPJO010032816.1:0-10237 GCA_027123675.1 Molva macrophthalma
CTCTCTCTGTGTCTGTCTCTCTCTCTCTCTCTCTCTCTCTCTCTCTCTCTCTCTCTCTCTCTCTCTCTCTCTCTCTCCATATTTCTCTCACATACCTGTCCCTCTCCATCTCTCCCTCTTTCTCATTCCCAATCTCTCTCTTTAATTTCTCTTCCCTCTCTCTCCTTCTCTCTTCCCCTCATCCCTCTCTCTCGCTATGCTTCTATGGTACTGGGGAGAACACCAGAGAATGGTGATGTTCAAGACCTTTGGCTTATATGTCATTGAAGTGTCAAACCCACACACACACATACACACACACATACACATAGACATACACACACACATACACACAAGCACATACACATATACATACACACACACATACACACAGACACACACACACACATACACACAAGTAGGCATACAAATAAACAAAGGACTCAGGGCTCTTATCTATCTGCCCTCATGGCTCCCACAGGTGTACAGCAGCCTTTACCTGCGTGAGCCATTACAGCTGAGGCTTCTACCTCTAAAACCGAATCACCTCTCAAATACAACCTTTTCTTCTTTCCTACTCACCCTTGACATTTGGTTTGCTTGCATTTGCCCCTGCATGCGCACTGAAGGCCGTAACGTGCACCACACGCACACACACGTGCACACACACACACACACACATGCACACATACACTCATTGATACAGAAGGCAGACAGAAACACAGATGATCTTCCATAGGTCAGCATTGCGTTGGAAAAACTGTGAAGTTCCCATATAAAGGTATGAAAAACATTCTTATCTATATGAAGCACTGTTTAATATATATGGTGTAGTTATGCCCCTCATATGTATTAATAATTTGGATAGGTTACTTATCCAAAAATTCATTTTTTTTTTAATGTTCAATGTGTGTTATTTTCAAAAAGAACACACACTTCCTGTCACACCTAATGAACATGCACCATCTCTCATGCATTAGTCAAATGCAATATCAATGTTGGACCTTGCCAACAGCGATGTATAAGGAGCATAGTTCTTTGTCTATTATGCTGTTATGTAAAAGAATATTGCATTTTTTGACATCATGCAGGTTAAAACCCTAACACATAGAATGCATTTTATCCTCAGTCAAGGATAGGTTCCCTTAGACCAAAAAGAATCCATGCCTTCGACTAAGCCACATTGCATGGAGTAAATTTGCACCGGTTGTGTTGAGAAGTGCACAAAACAGAGCTAATTGATTGAGACAGGCAAACATTCATTGAATGAAGTGGCCTTAAACTGTATATAATTAGGCCTAAGCAAAGTGAAAACTTGTTATGTCAGGTGAGCATTCATCCAAATAAAGTACTCAGTGTAAGTTAATTAAAACACAATAGTTCCATAAATGGAACTCTATCAAGCAATCCATATTTAATTACCTCTCTTTTATACGCCACCAAACATATTCAAAACTCCTCCCTGACACCCCACAAGACTCGGGATGCAGCGGGAAAATAATTACCCCTCCCCCTCCCGTCATCTTTCCGTTTGTGCGTTCACATGGAGAAAGCACACAGTAAAGGCTTTTCTGGCAGAACTGTCGCCAAGCTACAGCCCCATCCCCACTATGGTACTCCATCACGGGACAGCCCAGCATCTAACTGGGTGGGAGAGAAAGCGAGAGAAGGAGAGACAGAGAGAGAGATACAGAGAGAGAGAGAGATAGAGAGAGAGACAGAGAGAGATACAGAGAGAGAGAGAGATAGAGAGAGAGAGTGGTTTCTGAAAGGACCCGAGGCAAGAGACAGAGAAAACACAACAGTGGAAGTAAACAGACTGAGACATACTGGGCACCTAGGTGGAGTGTTTTCTAAAATGGGAACTGACTGTACATTCCCTCGACAAGAGTGGAATCACACACAGTGTTGTTTCTTTAAGATAAGGGTAAGGGTGGGAGAGAAAGAGATAGATAGAGAGACAGACAGAGAGACAGAGAGAGAGAGAGCGAGAGAGAGAATGGTTTGTGGAAGGACCCAAGGCAAGAGGATCCCATGAGGAGAAGTGAAGGTGCAGGCACTGCTGCGCCCTGCTGCTCGGAGGGAGAAATGACTGGAGAGGAGGAGGGGGGGGAAATGGGGGCTGGAGGGGGGAGAATATATGAAAAAAACTCAGTGTCATTTAAAATGTGTGCTTGTAAAAGCAAGCGGTTCATATTTGATTTGACAGATGTGTTTGTCAAAATAAGATTGTCGTTTGTCTATTTCATGGTCAATTTAAGGGGTGAGACAAATTGGCTGCCTGCCGCTGCGCACCAGCACACAACATATAGGCATTATCTGTCGAGGAGACAAGATAAACTCAATAGACTCAAACACGCACAAACACACACACACACACACATTCGCTAATGCACAAAATCTGTGCATATGCGTTCACAAACACGAGACACAAATTCACACACACCAGTACTAATACACAAACTCACACACATAAACGCACATGCATACATAAAAACGAAAAAGGCTGTGTTTGACTGCAGGTAAATCAAATCACCACTTTCAAACAGCCTGTCTCTCATACATTGGAGAGGATTGAGAGATCAGGCCTGGATTTATCACAGACACACACAAACAAGTGTGTGTGAAACTACGTTAACTGACAACAACGCATGCAAGGCAGCCTGCTGCAGACTACATATAGCCTGCACTCCACTGAAGGAAAGCAAATACACTGGATAAACAAAAAACTAAAATCTTCTCCTCACTCAAACATCTAACTCAAACACGCCGGGGAGCAATGAACTCATCTGCCACGAGCGTTAATAAAATGACTGGAAGGTGTAATAGGTAGGGGTGAGAAAAAAATCAATAAGCATCACAGTCACTTTGGATATGACAGCAACACTGTCACACACAATATTCCACTTTCCTGTTCACTGAGTGCTTTTTAATGAGACGGCAAAATAGCAAAAATGTAGCGTTTTAACATAAATTTAACATAAATTTAACATAAATAATTTATGCTAACAGAGATGCTGTCCCAATGCTTCCACCTGGAGGAACGATGAACAAGCTGGAAAGCTATCCTGCTTGCCAGCTCCCCTCCTCCTGTCTACCATTGAATGACGACGGGAAGGGTCATGGGAATATTTTCCTTTTGATTAATGTATCCTTGCCTACGATGCACAGATGTATAGCAAAAATGTCTGGTGGCGGTGAGGCGAGAGGAGGTGTCCAGTGACATCATGATATGTCACTGGACCGAATGCTAATGAGCAAGATGGTAATGAGCTGTGATAAAGCAAGATGGTGACAGGAGAGGCCATATGCAGTGAGTCAGTCTGTCCAGACGTATACGCTCTAGTCCTGAAGCACACACAAGAACACACAAAGAAACACACACATGCGTGCACATCTACATGCACACACACACACACACACACTGACACACACACACACACACACACACATAAATACATAAATACATACACACACACACACAAACAGATGCTCGTACACAAACTAGCAGACATACACACACACACACGCACACACACACACACACATGCATGTACACACACAAGCATGCACAGAGACACACACACACACTTGCACAAAGCTAGTATGCACTTGGGGATTCATATACAGTAACCACACATATACAGGCATGCATATTTGGACAAAGATATAATGTCATCATGTTATTCAAACGTGAAGTCATTCAACTTGCATTGCTCACTCAGAGCTAACTCAGAGAGAGAAAGTGAGGGGTGGAGAGAGAGCGAGAGGGGGGGAGGAGAAGGAGAGAGGGGTGGAAGAGATTAGGAGAGATGGACCAAGCCTACCGTCCACCGGATACTGTTGCCAATATTGTTGTGAACCATGGCGATGGGGATGCTCCCGCACTCGTATAAATTGCAGAAGTTGGAGGGTGGCGCCGGGAGCTCCTTAAAAGTCCCCGCAGACGGTGGTCCCCCCACCTGGTCGGACATCAGCAGGGACAAGGAGGAGGAGGAGGAGGGGGAGGTAGGGGTACAGAGAAAAGACAACAGGGGAAGTAAACAGAGTGAGACATACTGGGCAACTAGGTGGAGTGTTTTCTAAAATGGGAACTGACTGTATATTCCCTCGACCAGAGTGAAATCACACACAGTGCCGTTTCTTTAAGGTAATTCAGGTGGACGTATGTGCACACTCCTCTCCTGCTACTTGTCCCCATCAGGAGCAATGCAGTCGGCTTAGGGTGTGTATTTACGTGCACGTACGCATGCATGTGTGTGTTGTGTATGCATCTGCCTGCCTGTGTGTGTTTATGTGTATGTGTGTGTGTGTGTGTGTGTGTGTATGTGTGTGTGTGTGTGTGTGCGTGTGTGTGTGTGTGTGTGTTTGTGCCGCATGTGTGTGTGTGCACAACCCCAATATGGTACAGTGGTAGCCAGAGGCAGTGCTAGAGGCATTGTTAGGATAATGTTTTCTCTGCCTCCATACTACAGTGCTTTTACTGTGCCACCAAAAGCCAAAGGGACTTCCTGTCACTTCTGTTGCTGCAGTGCTGGTTGAACTAATGCTACTGCTGCTACTAGGCCCATATGAACTGACTTCATATAGGCTACACATAATTATGACAACACCTCAACATGTTTGCCAATGGAAAGAGAGGGAGCTGGATGAATTATAATGAGCAACACAGCCACAGACACAGATACAGAAGGGATATCAAAGATATTTACCTATCTTGGATCAAACAGTCCTACTATGTTATAGCTGAACTTGGGAGAGCTGGCACTGAGCCTGGGCGGGAAACCCAAAACTCAAAGTGGCGGAGTTATGCCTTGTTTCCTGTTTCAGCTCAAAATAACAAAATAACTGTTCTACAGTGACCAGTCTTCACAAGGTTTATTTGAATGCTTTACACACACTTTTTTTACAGTTTTACAGTTTACTAGTGTTAGCCGATTTTGTGTTCATAGACCATTATGAGCTTAAAGATCCCCGCCTGGAGCAACATGATAACCTTATTTTACGAAAATAAAGCCGCGGCGTGTGTCCCTATTTTACGGACCAAAAGTGTCATTCACCACTCTAGGGAGTTTTTGCAAGATTTTGCAAACACAAAGATTTCAAAGAAAAAATCCTAATGTCGTCATGATGTAAAGCCCATCTGCTCATTTAGAGGTTTGCCAGTAAAAAATAACCTTTATCATAACTGACAAAAACTGTTTTCCACAATGTGCTCTCAGTCCATGAACGATAATTCAAAGCCTCTGCGTCTAAATGTATTGCTTTAGATAAACAATTCAAACAAGGCATAAAAGATGCCTTGTTTTCTAAATCTGTCAAAAAGTTTGGGGTTTCAATATAGCTTGAATCTGCATTATCTCCAACTTCTCACAGACGCTTACTCATCCATCAGTTGATCGGCAAAGTGGAGCGGTCAAGGCCCAAAGGAACATTGTACTATTTCATATTTTCGTTACGGTTTCACGCTAGCATTGGGCGGTACATTTAAATATTTGGGTTGTGGGCAAAGATGCTTAATAAGATGCGGCTTATAATACGGAGTGGCTTATTTGCAATATTTTGAAACATACAGCCTAATTTTACTGCTCCTGCGGCTAATAGAAAATGCGGCTACATTCGCAAAAAATACGGTAGTCAATAAATATGAAGCGAAAGAAAATGCCCCGTGCACCCAAATTTAGATAGTCTGCCTTCAGACTACAAAGTCTGATTTGTGAGACTACCTATACAGTAAAGGATAGAGATGCATCCAATGGCGTCAATATCAATGGTGCACTTCACCGGGACTTTGCTCTCTTTCCTTTGTGATAACTTGTGAGGTGGACGTCAATTTTGATCATTCTTTAAATGTTAAATGGCCCCTATTATACCACCAAGGCACAGGAAAAGGCACAATTTCACATGGCTTGTAATGGCTAATCACACTCACACCTGGTGGTATACTAGGTGCCCTTTAACCTTTCATTTAGCAGCGGCAGCATTATGTTTAGCAAGGCCAAACAAAAAAGTGTCGCTCTAAAGAGGACGGATAAATGAGAAGATGAGGGATGAGTGTACTGCTTCGCTGTCAAATTTTTTTTTGATTTTACTCATCAAATGCTAGCAATGTTGAAGTCCAGGAGGGTAACGTATGCTCACCATTGACATCTAGCTCCCCAAGGGGAGCTGTGTCGGCCCAGGCCCAGCCGCGACCCCCTTATCCTGACAGCAAGAAGGAGGAAGGAGCTCTGCTGCCGCGGCCTGAGAGGTTGGACTCAGCTGTGCCCAGCAGTGGTCATATTGGGATTTCTTCCATAGACTATATGACGGTACTGTGCACCCCAGTGCAAACCTCAAGAGCTATATTATAGCAACCACTTCATGTAGGCCTAGCGGTTGATTCCCCAGAAACAAAAATAAAGGATTCTTATTATACCACCACTTAAAAGGCATGCATCAAACGCCCACGAACATGGCTGTGTTATTCGCCCATCCTGAATTGTGCCTATTGTGACCGAAGAACAACTTTATAGACTAATGTGTTGGTCAAAGGAGTTTGAGACTGGCAACATTTCTCAGAGGGGATTGACTCACATGCACAATCTCAGGTTCATGTTGGACATGTGTCATATATGAACAGTACAAGAGAAACGGGAGAATTTATGCAAATATGGAGAGGGATGCAAGGAACGCTGCCAATTACTGGAGACTTCAGCGTATTGTCAACGTCACCCCCTGCAACTTGGCCTTTGGAGGACATAGGGGGAAGATTGGACAGCAGTGGGGAACTTTGTCAGTATAATACAATTTTTAGCATGTAACGATCAGGTTCTAAAAAAACTTGTTGAGCGACCACAGTCCTGCTGTTCAAAACAAGAAAACGGACATAATTGTAAAGTGGGTACAGTGAGACATTCAAGGAGAAATAAACAAGGCTCCGTTTTTTTCTGTTATCCTGGACACCAACTAATATATTTCCAAAAGAGTCCAGCTGAGCCAAGTGTATAGATATGTGACCATCCAGAGGGATGAAAACAACATGGACAAAGATATCATGATAGTAAGAGATTTAACCCGAATAAGTGTCGGGGGCAGGGATACGACAGACAGCAAAAAGAGGGAGGAACGGGATGAGTCCTCAGGCAAAAAATGTCAAGTGGTCCTCACAGAGCCAAATAGAGCTTGATGTCTAGCTCCATCCCTCTGGACCTAGTTCAGCTCCACCTCTCTGGACATAGTCCAGCTGATTGGGGTTTACACTAGCCAATTAACCTTAACCAATATGATTAGGGTTATGTTAAGGTTAGGTTTAGGTGTTAAAGTGTCGAAATAAGGGTTAGGGCGTGTTACGACCCATGGCAACTTTGTGATACTTTTTTTGTACTGTCGTTGTGTATTAGCGTTATAATGAGCGACTTTGTATATCCAAACGAGCGGCGGGGAGTGTGGCACTCGCCTCCAATTCAATTTGTATTGGACGCATGCTGGACGTGTGCTCACGTGGGGCAAGATCTGTGAAAGATCTGGCCAAGATACTAGTTGTGAACCACAGCTCAATGGCAGCAACATTTAGCATTGCTGTTATACCTCACCATACCTGTCGCTGTGGCGACCGCATAGCGCTCGTTCTCCAAGCTCAAGTTCATGAATTATTTTTTAAGGAGCAGCATGGGACAAGAAAGACTGTGGATTGATTAGCAATAGAGAACAGCCCAGCCAGAAATGTGGTCTTGAGCAGTGTTTTAATGACTTTGCCGAGTGCAAGGCCAGTAGTTATGAGTGGGATCAGGGGCTCAGGTAGAGCTTTATGGTATATTTTGCATTTGTTTAAACATTGAAATAGCTGCTAAATATGTTTAAAATGAAAGTTTCATTATAAACATATTTAGCAGCTATGGTGGGTTTCATTATGAAACCCTTCTTTATTAAAACCACCCTGCTTGCCGCAACCTCTTACGTCTATGGCCGCAACTGACAAGTGGGAGCGCCACCATGGAATTGAAAAATATAAGTAGTACTTATAATAATAATAGCAAAATGAGGGTGGGGACGGTGTCAATAAAGTCCCATCGGTGGGCAGTGGCGCATTCAACAACGGTAATACCGGTAAGCGGGATATCACTAGTGTGAGTTTTGTGCACGTGAGCTTATTGTGATTTTAATTAGGATACCCTCATAAACAACAACAAGGTAAATTATTAGTCCCATCGTTGTGGGCATAGTGTAGACTAGTCTCCATTGTCATGTCAGAAGACGCAACGATATTTTCTATCAATGCACTGCACATAGCGTTGTTTATTATGTCATTCTTGTTTAGTATCAGCACAGCAGCACCTAGGTGTTTTCAGTGGGCCAGGCTCTGTGGTTCCGATTGTGTTCCCTGCATACGTTCCTTTTTTTTCCCCCCGACCCGCCAGATCAGCAGCCTCTCTGTGTACCAGCACCTCCTGATTTAAAAATGAAGCACTGGTTGCCTCTCATATGTTGGAAAATGTGCACCTACTGTAATCTGTGTTTGTGATTGTGATAACATTTGGCTGTGTTGCCATTGATGATGAATAATGAATGATGTGTGATCAGGTGCCCTCATTCATACTGTGTCATAATATAATGAGTTGCTGTTCTTTTCTTGATGGCTATTTGTTCTATTCTTATCGACATACTGTGTAAGCTACCTTTGTGTTTATTTGTTTGTTAACGCTGGCTAAAGCAATTTTGGATGTTTATAGTTGGAGAAATCAGGCTGTGTTGTTTGACTGAGTCCAGGGTGTTGGATTAGCATTGATACATTTTGTGCTTTGGAAGCTGTCCGTGGTGCTGATCCAAGGCTGGTTTGCAGGATTGGAGTTGCATGTTGACATGCTGGTTCTCCATGGTGACATAGCAATTGTCTACTTTGCAATTATCTGGAGAGTGAGTTGTGTGTGTCCGTGCGTGTGTGTGTGCGCAAGACCTTGGGCTTGTGTTTGGGTCAAGGCGGGGAGGGGGGGGGGGGCAAGAAAAAATATTTGCACCGGGGCCAATCACAACTATGTTATGCCACTGGATTCATCGCTCTGTTTTACTGCCTCGTGCATCCAACAAATCCAATACAGGGGAACGCAAACAAGCGAGCCGCAGTTTGATTGAATGCATCTGAGCTTTGAAACAGCGTGTTGTGTCGGGCGGATTGCAACACGTTAGAGCCAATCATTCCCACAGTCTGCATCTCGGACCATGCGTGTCTCGCGCCATCTGTGCCGTGTTGCTTCATGACTGGCAGATGCGGTGCTGTCATTAATCCTCAGATTACCGCCCATGGAGAGAACAGCATTCTGACACACAGCGGCCCCCAGCAGAAGCGGTTTGGGCCTTGTAGTGACGCAAAGAGTGAGAGGACCTCTGCCAAACAGCTTGAAAGCCAATGAGCTATACCGACAGAGGTTTGTCATTGTAAATTGATTGGATATTGACGTTGGTTTGTTTACACACGTGTTACACGTCTCACGGTTGTATTTCATGTTGGATCAAGGTATCGAGCAGGTATCAAACTATGTAAAAAATTGTGGTAGACAATGGGGCCCAGGATGACAGGCATACCAGAGAAAGATGCTGTTTCAGGATGCTGTTATACGACATCATGCACCTTCAAGCTACCAATGACCCTACGTGACTGGTGCCTGCAAGGAAGCAGTCATAGTCCTTGGAGAAATAAAGAGAGGAGGGCAAACTATTATGAGAAACCCAGGGTGAGTGAGTGAGTGAGTGTCTCTGAGCTCCATCTGCGTTCAACCAGCTTTAATGCAGTGTGGGACTCCAGCACTGCCATTTCAAATGAATCCACTTGGAGTTTGTTTACTATGCCAGGCAGTGCTGAATAATATTATGCTGAATAAATAGGCAGCAGGTATACATACCTGCAGGAGAGAGCGAGAGAGGGAGAGCACCCAAAACAAAATGTCGGTGACTAATCATGCATGTATAGCATAAGAAAAAAAAATCCTCCGGTAAAGCCTAACCGTAGCATGTTTTGAACCAGATTCCTTTACAACAAATGTTACGCCAATTTGCCTACGGCAAAAAAAACATGTGTTCTTATTAACTTGCTGTTATCTTATTAGTAATGCCGCTCTTGCCTATGTGATTCAAAATTAAGCAAAAACAATAAGTGATAAACAGGTCTAAAAGGCAATTTTGCCGTATTGTACATTTGAATCCTTAACACAAATGTGTGTGTGTGTGTGTGTGTGTGTGTGTGTGTGTGTGTGTGTGTGTGTGTGTGTGTGTGTGTGTGTGT
>JAOPJO010032819.1:0-19589 GCA_027123675.1 Molva macrophthalma
GTGTCTTGATATCTAGATATACGTGTGGTGTCTTGATATCTAGATATACGTGTGGTGTCTTGATATCTAGATATACGCGTGGTGTCTTGATATCTAGATATACGTGTGGTGTCTTGATATCTAGATATACGTGTGGTGTCTTGATATCTAGATATACGCGTGGTGTCTTGATATCTAGATATACGTGTGGTGTCTTGATATCTAGATATACGTGTGGTGTCTTGATATCTAGATATACGTGTGGTGTCTTGATATCTTGATATACGTGTGGTGTCTTGATATCTAGATATACACGTGGTGTCTCAGATATCTAGATATACGCGTGGTGTCTCGGATATCTAGATAAACGCGTGGTGTCTTGATATCTAGATATACGCGTGGTGTCTTGATATCTAGATATACGCATATTCTCAGAGTTTGTATTCAACTGAATTTGTTGTAATCATTAACTTAGTTTATTTTTTCTTTCCTTCCTGCATCATGGTCTTGATATTGGTGGTTGTGGAATAATACTTATGGGCCTAACTGAGATAAAAAGTACAAGAGATTAAAACATGATCATGAGTTACTGGTAACTACGAGGAATAATATAAGGTCATTTCAATGGGTGGACCTTGAATGCTCACACAAAAGTGAGTCGTGTCAGTGGCCAGTTTGCCATTTACACTCACATAATTTATGCTGCTGAGCCGTTTTACATTGTGGATGGCTCAGGTATTACATTATATCAATATTTATGCAAAGACTAACTTCCTCCTTTAATCTCAATGCTTCTCTTTTGCTGTTCAATTGTCGCTTTTGGTAATAGACTACAGACAATTGTTACCAGTAGAACATTTGAGTGAAATCAAACGAAGCATCACTGCTTTTTGTTTAAGAAATATGCATGAAAGCCTCTAAGCCAAACCAGACCTCACAAAGAAAGCATGATTTCAGCGAGAGGCGAAGGAGGGGAGGAAAGAGGGTTGAAGCCAAGGTCCATGCTTCACACCACCTAGGGTGGTGGTGTTAAAAATCTGGTTTATTGCAAAGGTTTGATAATGAACATGGCAAGGGTGCTCCGCTGCCATCCAGGAGATCTCCCCAGTGCATGTGGAGATGGCTGGTTTAACCTGTGCACACTGGTTACTCAATGTGCAACAGGTGTGCAGCCTCACCGGCCCCAGAGTCCAATCAGACTCCGCCAGGTGAGGCTGCTTAAACCAGCCATCATCCACACACACTTCCAGAAGAGTGTATATAAAAACCGGGATGACACTGTGAATTAGGGCAATGTCAATGGGATGGTCCCTGTGTCTGAGGACCTACAGAAGCCCACAGAGGACAAATTCCAAGGTATAGATGATAAGCCAACAACAAGTATGCTGTTCTGCTATTGGATTTGACCATAGCAAAGACAATTTTCATCAGACATGCTATTCTATTGCTCACAATAATATATAGATAGAGGCCTCAGCATGCACAGCTTTATAGAGACATACAACAAACTGAACTTAAACATTGTTTTACACAAAGAACCATATGTGTCTGGGCCTGCTGACTTTGATGCTGTTGGCTGGAATCACTGGCCTGGGGATCCACTGAGTATAAAGAAGTCATTTAGTGTAGTGACTCAATCCATCAAGACCATTACAGCTGCAACGGTAAGGATCAATGTGATACTAACAGATCTATTTATACGGATTCCACCTTCTGGGATAGATTTTCATGAGAAGATACAGGCCAGCTGGAAGTGAAAACAACAACCTTACCCAAAGGATCTCTCAGTCAGAGAACAAAAGTGCCCACTTACAGGCTGACATCAGCAACATCAGCAACTATAGAGATGTACTACAGTAGATGCTTGATGGTGAGGGAATTACCTAGTAGTCCATGTATCTCTTGTTTTAGTCCTTTTTATAATAAAAACATTTCATTGAAAACTCACATTTAATCTTCTTTAATATAAGAGTCAAACAGGAAATTGTAAACATTGCCATTGAATCCAAATATCTCAGTAGTATCTACTATCATACTATCAATATTCTAAAAGCACTGTTGGGACATTTAAAATCAACTTTTTAATTGTTTGCAAATGTTCCAGTAGCAATGTCTTCTGCTGCACCACACAGGGTGACGATGATGTGGAAAACCGGTTTATTGCAGTTTGAAGGATAATGATACATGGCGCATGTGTTGAATGCTGCCATGTCTGAGATTTGAGTGTGTGGTGATGGCTGGCTTAACCTGTGTACACAACAAGTTTGCAGCCTTACCTGGCCCCAGATTCCAATCAGTCTGACTTGGGCCAGGTGAGGCTGCTTAAACCAGCCATTAACCACACACACTCTACTAATTTCTAGCTAGCTAGAAATTAACTGATAGCCTCTGCTAGTCAACCGCTTCTTTACATGTATAATTTTATAATTATGTCATTCAAACACAGGAAATGATGCCCTTCTGTTTACGTACAACCCTAGTGGTTAACAACATTGTTTTGACCCTCGTGTCAGCGAACAGTAGTGTGTTGCTTCTCTTTAACAAGTTATCTATGTCCCTCTGTGATGTCACAAAGAGACTGCTGTCCTCTCTCTGTGTGTTGCTTCTCTTTAATGACTTACCTATGTCCCTCTGTGATGTCACAAAGAGACTGCTGTCCTTGGAACTGGAAGAGGTTTGACAACCACTGTTACAGTGTCTCCACCTCAACTAAAAGCTGGCATGAGAGTAAGGAGGATTGTGAGAATTGGCAAGCGTACCTGGTGACCATAACAAGCAATGCAGAACAGGTGGGTGCTCCTCCTTTATGAGACTCAAGCTGTGGTAGATGGCTTTTATTAGGAGGCATGAGCTCTCCATTTTGGTGTATTTACTACTTAATAAAAAGTTACAACAAAAAAGGTTAACACTAAATTCCAGATCTCTGGGTTCACTAGCATTAAATTATCAATAATTTCAGCAAGTAATGTAAGGCCAGTCCAAACTGTAAAGTTGCTAACCACACCCTCGTCACCTTAGAGCAATTCACTTCACCAAGATCATACCGCAACGCCAATGAACCTGCATGTGGACTCAACACTCAACTGGACTCAACATGTTACAGACACATTAAAAAGAGGGTTCTGGGCTCTTTACTAGGGTGTGTTACTATTGAGAACAAGGATGGCAGAAGCAACAGCACTTTTGCTAAAACGAGCCCTTATGCATCAGAGGGTTCTGTTCTGCGGGCGGAGGGGAGGAGGGGGAAGTGCTGGTGGAGTGGGTGCTCTGGGTTATGTGTGCCTTACGGGTCAGACTGGAGGAGATGCGGTCTGATTGGTTGGGTATGGTGGGTCCAATTACTTACCAGCTGAATGAGTGATTTGAAAAGCCTATTTCTATTTACTACTGTCAGCATGAATACACATGCTTACACAGGTACAAACGTGTACACTTCTGCTGATCGTGTATCTGTGTCACACAGGGTTTTATCAGCATGATTGGTCTGGTGCAGGAGGATGGGGATGAGTGGAAATGGTTTGACGGCTCACCACTAACCACCATGTAATTTGGTTTTGATATTTGACTGGTATCCAAATTATCTTTAATATACCTTTTTTCATAGAGGTAGGACAAACACAGATGTCCCTCATTACACTAATGATGGTCTGCTCCTTGTATGAACCAGGGCACGGGTAGTAGACCTATCTTCCCTAGTTTAGTCTACTACCCGGGCCATAGAAGGAGCAGACCCATCATTAGTGTTATGAACGACACCTGGGTTTGTCCTACAGTGATGTCTCTGTAAAGGGGTCTATTGTGGGGAGTTAAGGAGGACATGGGTTGTTCTGTTGTATGAACTCCCAGGATATGTGGATGTTAAATCATTAAGCAAATGTAGTAATATGATTTTGTTTTAGAACATTATTGTAAAGTTATAGTCCTGGCTTAGTCAGTGTGAATGGTTTATGAAAATATTACCATCTACTTCTGCAGGCACTGGGCACCTACACAGCCTGATAACTACGAACATGTTGAAGACTGCAGAGATCTCATATGGCAAATCTTTGTGGAATGATTTGCCCTGTGGAGTATAAAGAAGATGGATCTGCAAAATGGAAATATAATAAAACTAATACCATTACAGTACATTGAATTACATAAAGTACATTAATTGTTTTTCCTGGACTAAAAAGGTAAAAGCAATGTAACGTAGCAATCTGCCAGTTATCCACCTGCTGACCCACCGCTGTAGAATTAGGTCAATTGTAGGTTAGTTTTTTCATCCATCGTCTTGACAAATAGTCTCTGTAAATTGAATGCTCAACGTTTTAATGTCTAAATGAATAACCTGACAAGAGCTCTGCCACTTCTGAAATGAATCAACTCGCGACAATCAAGGGGATTTCTTTAGTCATTGCCAAAAGTAAAAGGAAACTATTGGTCACCATCAGCACGTTTCCACACAAGGTGGAGGTTGATTCAGTCGGACGCCAGAGGTGGAAAGTAACGAAATACATTTACTCACGTTACTGTATTGAGTAGTTTTTTTTGTGTATTTTGTATTTTTTAAGTATCATTTAAAATTGGTATTTTTACTGAGTAAAAAAAAAGTTCAGCCCAATGAAAACCGACAGGGGAAAAATATGCGCCAGGAAACCAACACACGAAAATGTGATGTGATGAACACTGGCGCGAACATAGAGGGTGCGAACTCATAGATATATATACTGAAGTGCGAACTAGGTCAGTGGCGCGAAGTCTTTCCAGTGCTAATTTATAGGTTGGAGGACGATCAAGCAGGCACGGCCAGCGGTTACGGTCCAGAGACCATGGACCTTGAAATGATAGATGAAGCTCAAGCTGAAACATCGAAGTCTGTAGAACTAGATCCCAAAAAAAATCCATGGCCACATTTGGACGAATATTTTTTGTTCAAACGTAGGAAAGGCAACAGCATCGTCATGCAGTGCAGGACGTGCCTCCCAAAGGTGAAGGAACTGTCTGCTTTCAACAACTCGACTTCAAATCTGCAGAAGCATGTGTTGGTAAGTATTTCTGCTGTTGCATTAGTAGTTTTATTTAATTTAGCCAACCCCTCACCCCATTTTGTGAATTTTTTTTCGCTAGCACTAGCAACCCGCAACTCGGAATAATGTGAAAATATCTTGTTATAACGTGAAAAACATGTCACGTTATAACATGATACTGATCCGTTTTTCTTTTTCTGGCGTGGCAGCAATCCGTTTCCGTAGGATTGGCGTTTGCAAAAAATCGCCTGGTTTTGTCACCCTGTATTCTATAGAGGCAAATCAAGTGGACAGCCTATACATTTTGGACTCTATTATTAAGGGAAAGCTAATTTAACCACCCATACATTTTCTAAAAGTTTGTTATCTGGATGTGATTACACATGCATTGACATATGTCCCACCTTCCATTGTGTCATAGCCAGTACATATTCTTATAATGCATTAAATGCATTTGTATTGAAACACATTGTTTTTATTTCTATGTTGCATCCCAAAATTCTCAATGTTAGCATTCAAATTCATGTTCAGCATGGCCAGACCTTTTTTTTTTGGATTGGTTTTGTTGGGAGGTGAGTGGGGGAGGGGTGCATTGTAATGCCCTCTAGCTCGTGGCCTATTGTGCTTTATGAAATGTAATAGACAAAATGTGATGACTATAGAAATAGAAAACCTTTTTTCTATCAAACTTTTAATTTCCGTGTGTTTAATAAACACCACATTGATTCCTATACTGATGAAAACCATTTCTTTCTTCACAGAGGAAACATCCATCTAGGCAGAGGGCTTTCAGTCGAGCAAAGCCAGGGAAGCGAACTCCAAATCCACCAAGTCCAAGCAAGCAGGCAAACATAAGAGATGCCATGTCAGTGGGAGGCAACTGTCGTGTGCCTCAAGGAAAGGTCGACAAGCTTATTATCAGCCTAATTTGTGAGGGCCTTCATGCATTTTCTTTGGTCGAACAACCTGCTTTCAAAGAACTTGTAATTACACTCAATCCCCACTGCAAGGTAATTTCCAGACCCACAGTCCGGACCAGAATAGAGGGATCTGCCATTCAAATGAGGAAGAATGTGATATCGCATCTTAGTAAAGTCAGCTATGTTGCCACCACCACAGATTGTTGGACCGCGCACCAGCAAAGTTTCATTGGGGTAACAGCTCATTGGATAGATGAGAGGAGATCCGCTGCACTTGCATGCAAGAGGTTAAGAGGGTCCCACACCTTTGACGTTCTTGCAGGTGCACTTGATGAAGTACACTGTGTCGTGTTCTTTTAGTAAAGGTCGCCGAATCAGAATCGCTTTTAACTCACTTTATTTAGCAAAGTAACAGTATGGTAACTATGAAGTAAAAGGAGGGGAATTGCATATACGCGCGCGGAGATACGCTTAGCTGGTCACCTAATAGATGAGCTGCCTATAGAGTTTCTGACGTGTCAGGAGTTGCGCTCGCATTTAAATATTTGGGAGGCGTGGCCTGTATAATGTATATAGTGCTCTTATTGGTTATGCTATTGAGCACCCGCCTCCCTATTACCCGTATGTAAGATGGCACTTCCATCTTGTGGTATGTGTGGTTATTGCAGTTTATATGCTCAATACTGCTCCCTCTTGGCTATATGTAGTCACAACAGTTATTGTGCTTATTTACGTCACAACTGTCGATACAGAATAAGGGGGAAAGTGGTAAGAACCACGACAGATAGTGGCTCAAACTTCATTAAAGCATTTAGTGTTCTGGGTGAGCAGAGCCAGTCTGAGGATGCAGAATCAGATGCAGAGTCAGACAGAGATTCAACTGATGAGCCCACAGCCAACTACCTGGACACATTCAGCATCCTGGAGCAAGATGATGGCCTGGAGTACCAACTTCCCACACACCAAAGGTGTGCATGCCATCTTTTACATTTAGTTGCCACAACAGATGCTGACATGGCAGAAAAGAGGAACGACACAAGAGACTATCGCGTGATCATGTGCAGCCTTTGGGAAACGCCAAGCCATGTGGAACAAGACGGTCGTTCATACATGGCAGCAGAAGTTGTGGAAGATCATTGCGAACTCCGGCTCATCCGACCAAATCAACCGCGCTGGAATTCAACGTTCATGGCTGTGGAGAGAATCATACGGATCATACAAGAGAAAGGGGAGGAGGCGATCAGGAATGTTTGTGAAGAATTCAAATTGAAAATGTAAGTTTTAATTTGCATTTCAACAGTACAAAAGTTACCTTGTAAATGTGTGTTCTCATACTTAAAACGTCAAACTTTTCCTGCTTGATTTCCTAACAATTGTTTGTATTTGATTTATGTCAGGCTGAGTCAAGCAGAAATTGCTTTCCTGACTGATTACTGCTCGGTGATGAAACCTCTGGTAAAGACCTTCAACATTCTTCAGTCAGAGACCAACACACTCTTAGGGTGGCTTCTTCCAGTGATCTGTCAGCTACAAGCAAAACTCAGAAGGCAGGAGACATCCTCCAAGATGTGTCTATCACTCATCAAAGCCATTCAGGATGGTGTCCAAAAGCGTTTTGGTGAGATGATGATGGACCTCGAACTAATCACTGCAGCAATACTTCTACCAAAGTTCAAGACCACCTGGTTTATCGCAGATCTATCCACTTTATTTTATACTCAATACAATTTAGTCAGTGCTATACCATAAGTCTCATTTCAAGTTGTAATATTTTTTTTATTTGTAGTTATCTCTGCATTATGATGCACTCTTGGTAGATTAATCAAATCTTAATTGTCAGAAATATTGTTGTTTGTCACTCAACAGGTCTGGTTTATGTCAGGCAACACATTGACCAGATGGCAGAGGTGGAGGTGGAGCAAGTTGGACAACATTCATCAGATGAAGAGGACTTCTTCTCCTCAATGAAGTCCAGAAGGTCAGAAGGTACAGGGGAGTTGGAAGGGTACCTAGCCTGTATCCCAAACAATATGGATCTGCTGAACTCTGAATATAAATATAAAATATAAACTGAATATAAAAAAACTCTCTCTGAAACTCAACACTGGCCTGCCTGCTTTAGCTGCCTGTGAGCGGCTTTTCAGTTGTGCTGGATTACTGGTCACTGCAAAGCAAGCAAGGATGAGCTCAACTAACTTTGAAAATCAGCTGCTGCTTAAACTGAACAAGACGTTTGTAGACAAATTATAGGTAATTTGGGAGTTGCAAAACTTGTGGCCTTGATTTGCAGTATAACCATTGTTGCTGTTGGTGTTCAATCAATCAATTTATTAATTAAAGTGCAGTCTCACCATCAAAATGTATGTCGAAATGTGTTGACATGTATGTTGTTGTAATTGCACTTACATTTGTGTAGGTTTTTCTTTGTTGTTGTTATTGCACTTACATTGGTTCTTGTTCTTTAATTAAAACAAAATAGTTTTGGATTTATGACCCCTTGTCCTATTTTCACTAGCGCCCCCCTTCCACACAGACACACAGAAAGTAACTAAGTAACTTTTACTTAAAGTACATTTTAAATGAACTACTTTTTACTTCTACTTAAGTTCATTTTCAGATGGGTAATTTTACTTGTACTTGAGTAATATTTCATCAAAGTATTGGTACTTTTACTTGAGTACAATATTTTTGTACTTTTTCCACCTCTGTCGGACGCTGTCTTTGCACTGGTCAGGACGACTAAAGTATTATGAGTAGATTTAATAAGAATCACTTTGAACTCTAATGTTTATAAGTTTAAAGCTGTTTTAATTCATTTAACATTTGGCCCTTTATAGGCCATGAACACTTCTTCCACCACAAACCAAATTACAACATGAGGCCTTTTATTTCTGAAGATCGTGCACATATTATATTCAATTGTGTGGAGGCACATTCATGATTCAGTTTTTATCTGGAGTAAAACATGTTGAGCAGTATCAGTTGCATTTGAGCCACATGGCTCAACCAATCACATTGTTAGGAGGGTGTTAATGTTTATTCAAGAGCTATTATTTGAGTGCAATTTGTTAGAAATGGCATCACCATCTGTCATGTTATTAGTGACTGAAATGCGCTGTGAATTTCTGTTTCAAGTTGACCACGCCTTCCTCTGTATGAGCCAATTTAGATTTTAAACCGCTCTTTGCTCATTATTGACCAATCAGGGCATCTCATGCTAATTGGTTTGTGGAATCCATCTTGCCTGTCAATCACAAGTGTGTGAAAATGTAGGAGTGAGCAGGGAGAGAGGGGACATTTTTAATGTCAAAGTTTAATGCCAAAGTTTTATGCCAACACAGCTGAAACGTACACTGATGAGTGGGGAGATGTTTCTTTGGTGAGGCCTGAGGAGAGCCCCCACTTCATGCGGCAAATTATGTAAATAAATGATGTAAACAAAGGGCTTTCTAAATGAAAGAGTGATACAGTAAAGAAGATGACCAAATGTATGTGATATTAAAAAGATGACATTTTCTACAACAGTGGGTCTGTGTCCAGGTGGGCTGGAACCTTTCAGGGTGTGCTTCCATTTGAACAATCTCATTCTAATCTCTTCTCGCAGATCCAGTGTTTGGACTTGCAGGTAAAAGGCCTCCATTGAGCCCTATGTCCACCTCCATGACTCTTACAGGGAGCTTTCACATCGTGAGCAGTACCAAAGAATTAGACATTAACAAAAAAAGGTGATGGGAGTGACCCTGTGGAGGCTGTTATGGATTGGCCTTGCCTTTCACTGCAGCCATTTTGTTTGCTTGCGTTTAGTTTAAATGATGTATAATTATAACAAATTAATTTAATTAATAATAACAATCTAACCCACTACAAATGCTGTGTCAATCAATACAAATGGCTATTAGACACTGGTAGTGAATGAGATGGGAGAACTTTCCCATCATGGCCAGTAACATTTACATTTAGCGCATTTAACAGACGCTTTTATCCAAAGCGACTTACACACACCGACGACAGTGTCAACCATACAAGGCTACAGCCAGCTAGTCTTGCTCAGGGACACCTCGACACAGCTAGGAGGAGACGGGGATCAAACTAACCTGTGTTAGTCCTATGGTAATGCCTCTGTGAAAAGGGTCTATTGTGATCATCAAAAGATAATTTTGATGGAGGAAGACCAGGAGCCCAACGAGCATGGCTCAGGCCCCGCAGGCCTCCAATCCTCTGAGGTTCAGCCCCTCTTCACAGGGAAGAGGAGAACAGAACAGCTGAGGTTCAGCCCCTCTTCACAGGGAAGAGGAGAACAGAACAGCTGAGGTTCAGTCCCTCTTCACAGGGAAGAGGAGAACAGAACAGCTGAGGTTCAGCCCCTCTTCACAGGGAAGAGGAGAACAGAACAGCTAAGGTTCAGCCCCTCTTCACAGGGAAGAGAACAGAACAGCTGAGGTTCAGCCCCTCTTCACAGGGAAGAGGAGAACAGAACAGCTGAGGTTCAGCCCCTCTTCACAGGGAAGAGAACAGAACAGCTGCCCAGTTAGCAACTGCAGTCTCAAGCCCTCGTCCTAGTGGAACCTGGATCAGTGGAGTAGTGTGAAATATAGTTTCTAATGTCTACTTCTACTACTACTACTCCTATTGCTACTTATATTACTACTACTCCTATTACTATGTATACTACTACTACTACTACTACTACTACTACTACTCCTACTCCTACTACTGATAATAATAGCAATGACAATAAAATGATTCATGAATCTGATTATAAATATATAATCAGATTATAATCATGATTATAAACAGGTTATAATTCTGATTATTCTGTTGGAAAAGGTGTGCTTTACCATTGATATACAGTGACAGTCCTGCAGTAAATAATAGATTGTATTTTTGTTTTAGATTTTTTTGTTTTCATTCTGCCAGGAAAGCATGTGATAATACTTGAAGAGCTTTATAATATTAATTTACTAATTTGACCATATTTCCTGGGAGAGAGCAATAAAGAGAATCTCCCACAGATGTGTTTGTGTAAATATGTCTGTAGAAATATGCAGTGTTAACATTTGTATACTGTATACTGGATTATCCGTTAATGGGGGTTTTTGCGATCAAACACAACTTTGATGACAAAAACAACAAAGGTAAGACATAATTTTTGGTTCACAGAGTGATATTATTTGTACTGTTGGAATCAGTGGATTCCAGTATAGCTTGTGTAGATCAAATTACGTGAAAAAGATCGCTATTGCTGTTCATGTGCATGTGCACAGTTAAGAAATACATAACTGGTTGTTACATGCTTCTTATTTTGTTTGGGGTTGGAATTTTCTTTTGTTTAGCTAACAGTGGTTATAGACTAAAATTTGAGAATCTAATCTTTCTAGGGGTGTCACATGACTACTTTCTCATGTGTTTAAATGCCTTACGGCGTCTTTGCAATTTGGGGGGAGGGGCTTTGCCCGGATACGGGACATTTCGGGATGAAGAAGTCAAGGCTTAAAAACAATTCTTTGTTTAACTAGAAGCCGGTGTAGTTTTGTTTTGTATGACCTGTATTTGTTGTATGGTTTCACGTGGAAGTCTGGTGAAGAGTGTGTTACAATACTGCTGTTCTGCTACTGAACGAAGAATTGATGCCTACCTTTTTTTCTGGGTCTGCCTGAGAGTCAAATCTGTTTACTTTTCAGATGTTTGAGGAACATCAAAAAACAAACCCTGGGTGAACCCCCTGTTTCAGCTATCTTCTGAACACAATGACATTTAAAAAAATGTGTTTGGGGTTGAGGGTTCTAGGAACGAAGGGGGCTTGTTGTCACAAGGGTTACGACCCACGCCAACTTTGTTATACTTTTTTAGTACTGTCGCTGTGTTTGAGTGTTATACTGAGTGATGTTGTATATGAAATGCTTAATGAAATACTATAAGTGTCCGAGAAGCTTAATCCTCTGTCAGATGCGTATACATAAAAAAAAACGCTGCCCAGACGGAGCTCCACACAGCCACACACCTCGCCCCAGGTGTCCCTTCGTCTCGACGTTGAAGAGTATGCTATAAGGTCACTTCGGAGTCCGGAAAACACCCTTACCTGAGTTCGGAGCAGAGTGGAACGTTCACAAACTGATTGGCAGAGACTGCAAAACATAGGATTGTACTTCTGTTTTCTCTAAATTAGTCTTATTTTAGTAACAGTAACAAAATGGCATTGATTACTATGTTGACAATCATATTTATAATATATAATTATCATATAAAAAATAAATGTTTATACTCTTTATCGGTAGAAAATGTCATTTCTGTCACCAGGGGTCGCTCAATCAAAACTATAACAAAGAACATAGTTTGATGATGTAAAGTAACGTGAGATCATGGGTGTTGTTGTCTTCACCACCATTGCCGGTGAAAATGTATCTGACGTGACTCAGGCAGAAGTCATGTTCACGGACAAGTAAATGTATTGAAGTTTTATTCAAGTTACATCTAGTCATGTTATATAATTTCCTTCTAATTAAATTGCCACAAGTAACGTTACATTTCTAACTTTACATTGGTTGAGTCAACTACCCAAACAGCTGTAACAGTCATGTTTTGTTGGGAATTAAATCGTGAGGTAACCCAGCGCAATTTTCTGTCAAAACAATCATACAAAAAACTACTTCATGAGCATGTTGAACGTTGTTGTAGCTATATAACCTTACTGTGTTTCCCGCAGAATTTAATTCTACTTGTGGTAGCTGACGGGGGGAGGTTGAAAGTGTATTTTTATGGAAGAAATTCACTGCCATAATGTTTTGAATTTTAAAAGCCATTCGATTTTGTATAAGGAAATGTATGACACATTTGGATTCATAACGTTTAAATATTATACTTTGAAATCAAAGTAATCTGAATCTATTTGTTTGGATTTCACTCTTTGAAATTCAAATATGCAATTTTAAGTTGTAGCGTTTCAGAAACACGATTTCAAATATTTTTTTCAGATACATTGAGATACAAAAATTCAAGATGCAGATATTTGAAATACGATATTCATTACTCATTCAAGTGGTCAAAATACTGATCGGAAATTCAAGCAACTGAAGTAGCGAGTATTCCAACGACAGGCCAAAGCAATCAAGACTGAATGCAACGAACTGACTGCTGGCCTAGGAGCGCAGCCTGTCTGTCACGTAAACAAAGAAAACGGCTCGAGAATTCAACCCAACGATGGCGCACTGGAGGTACAACGGGGCTCCAGACTTACCGGAGCCCTAGCCCAGCAGTCCGTTTGATTAATGTCAGTCTTGATTGCTTAGGCCTGACCTTGGAAAACCCTGCTACTTCAGTTGGATTTTTTTTTATCGCTTGAATGTTTGTAATATCTGCGACTTGAATTATTGTATCCAAATTAGTGAACATTGAGAAAAACATATTTGAAATTGTGTTTTCGAAATGGTACAACTTCAAATGCCATATTTGTATTTCAAAGAGGTTAATTCAAAATGAATACATTAATACATTCATTCACCTTGTTTTCAAAGTACAATATTTCAATGTTATGAATTCAAAGGTGTTCACATTTCCATATACAAAATTCAATGGCTTACAAAATTCAAAACATTATGGCAGTGATTTAGCCAACAACAATCCTTGTTGTCACATCACATTGTATAACAAATATATAACGTAGTTCTAATCGTTTGTAGAAATGTTACATTAGGCCTTTCAGTACTATGCTCAGCACCCAGGTCCGCTGACCCCGACAAGCCTGTCATGCGGCAGGGCTCAAAGTTGACAATGGGATTGTGAGGTGTCAACATCGTGCTGGGATAACGGTCACCCACGCATCTTGAGGAGGGGGTGACAACTTGTCTACAATCACAGAACGTCTCACGTCTCAGGGTTTCGCTACTTTTTCAGACTTAACTATTGTTTTGTAGTGTTATTTAGATACAATTATATAACAAATTATATAAAAAAGTAAGCCATCCGATAGTAGATTAAGTTTAAAGGCTTTATAAATTAAATGTCTTTATTTTCATGTTCGCGCGTGCTTGCGCATTGATATTTTTATTTATCTTTTTTATTTGTAGTGCTGGCGCAGTGATACAACAATGTGATCAGCCTCGATGTACATCATTTCCGCTTACAGACTTTTCTCAGCCGGCATTTTCTTTTGTATTTCCTGGTGTTGATTTGGTTTGACAGCTAATGCGTTCATCGTTTGTTTGGACATAGATTACAGAAAACGACTCAACCACAACGATAGCTCACAGGACAATGCCTGGATTTTCCGACAGAGACCGCGGTAGAGACAGAGGGTAAGCCAGCCTGTACGGTGAAACAGCCCCCGCTAATGTTCACCAGAAAACAGGTTACGTCAGACGAATGTGCATATTGGTCCAACGCATTTAACTGCATTGGGAATTCGTCGATATTTACAGGTTGACACCTCGTCCACTACGACGTAATCAATCAAGATATGGTTGCGCTGAAATACGGTATATTTTCTTGTAAAAATTAAAATGGCAGCTATCTGTCAGGCAGTAAATGTGCTGCCAGTCACGTGACAGAGAAGCTGATCTGTCAACATGTTCTGAGTTTAACTGCGTCCTTCCTTTGGTCCGAAATGTCATTTCATGTGATAATAAATACTCCACGAACATTTCTATTTAATTGTGATTATGAAATGGTAATAGAGAGTTAAGAGACATGGAATTTACGGATTATAATGTGGGTAAATAATGGTAGAAATACATTTGCCATTTCAAAAATGCGCCATTGGATTCCTGACACAGGTGTCCACCTAGCTCTACAGACCTGACAGTATTTAGATATAATGTATTGACAGTATGCAATACAAAATGGCAGTGCTGTCAGTTTTATATAGGGCTGCTTTGAAGTACAGTATTGAGTTTATTTTATTTAGGCTATATTGACTGAACTGACTTAAACTCCTGCACATTTCTGTGTAGCCTTTTCCACTTGCCAGTTTTAATGATTTAGACTTCAATACGACAAAATGGGTGCTGAAGACTAGCAGATAATCAAGTTCAATTTGTTTTTGTCTCACCCCATGCAATATTCGCTGGTGTCAGTAGTTAAAGGCCTTAAAATATACATCCACCTCTTATGTTAGATTGATGCTAGCCTTACTAGGCAGCAGAAGGAATCAACTGGCCCTCTCTACCTATCCAGGTACGGTGGAGGACCCCCCCGTTTTGGGGGTGGAGGTGGTGGCGGCAGGGGCGGACCTCCTCCAGGAAAGTTTGGTAACCCTGGGGACAGACTTCGTAAGAAACACTGGAACCTCAGCGAGCTTCCAAAATTCCAGAAGAACTTTTACCAGGAACATCAGGATGTGATTCACAGAACAGCTGTAAGTCCCGAGTGAAGAAAATACAATAATTTCCAACTGAGCAGCCATCCGGGCTCCTTCATGCATACGATCCTATGAAGGGGATTCTTGGTAGGCCTCTTCTCAAGGTTTCTTTGTTTACCTACCGGGTGTTTGGGGGAGTTTGCCCCTTATTGTCGTTAGTTGAGTTATCATAGTGGTTGTTCAAAGCTCTTTGAAAATGTAACTAATTAGCCACTTGTTGTGCACTGCTTCATGACATTGCCTCAACTGACCTCTGGAGCCCCTGGCCCCACTTTACTTAGCAAGTTTTCAATTGAAGGAGGCAAAATACTCTGCTGTCAGTGTTGGTTGTTCAGCCGTTTAGTTGCTCCTCGTTGTTAAATCAATGTTGCTGGTGTTGTGGGGATGTTGAACCATCATCGACATGCATGCAGAAGTTGTAAAAAAAACATAGCGGGTAGACTACAGCAGTCTTATTTTAAAGTAGGTGAAGGCCTTCAAAAAGCCACATTATTGTGACAGTTTTCCCTAATCTTTCCCCTATCCCTATCTGTTGTAAATTTCCATTTGCAGCAAGAAGTAGAGCAGTTTCGGAGGACTAAAGAAGTAACGGTGAAGGGGAGAGAGTGCCCCAAACCAATTCTCAAATTCCATGAAGCGACTTTTCCAAGTAAGTCAGTTAATAGTTTTGTCTCGAAGATGAACATGAATGTTTGTGAAAGCATGGAGAGGTCTAATCATCCTCTGGTGCAGGGGATGTTTTGAACACCCCCCTGCACCACGTGTCCCTAATGGAGATCTGTATATTACCAGAAATTGTTGATATGTTTTTGAATCATGGTTTCATGATTATTTGTGTTGCATTTCAGGTTATGTCATGGACGTGATCAACAAGCAGAACTGGTCTGACCCAACTCCCATCCAGTCTCAGGGCTGGCCACTCGCTCTCAGCGGTAAAGACATGGTCGGGATCGCTCAAACTGGTTCTGGAAAAACCCTTGCCGTAAGTATTATTGGTTAATGGTTTAAACCATTAACGGTAATGGTTTTGAGATGTTACTAAAGTATATTATTTACTTATAGTTTCCTAGCTCTTTCTAAATGTATTGCACTCCTGGCCTGTTGAGGATCATGGTTTATGGTTGTAGGTGTTACTCATAAGTCATGACCAAGAGTTCAACAAATACGTGTTTCATTGTTTTTGAGGAAAAACTATGTCATGAGAAAGTGTTGTAGTTCTGAGTCCTGCACTTCATACTGCAAAATATCACATAACATACAAGACATACAAGAGTCTGTTTATTATACATATATTGAGTCTGCTGCATACATGTTAAAAGTCAGGCATTAGTAGTGCTGCAATTTATCAGATTATTTATTGAGTCTCATTGTTTTATTTTAAAACAATGTCACTAACGTGTGGAGCACACTTCTTTCTTCTATTAGTACCTCCTGCCTGCAATTGTGCACATCCAGCATCAGCCATTCCTGGAGCACGGAGACGGGCCCGTCGTAAGTACACTGATTGGCTCCTGATGATCCCTGAACAGTCACTAAACTGTTCAGGGATGGCTCTGTTTGCTCTAGTTGTCAGCTCTGCAAACTTGGTTTGAGAAGAGAGGTTCATATAGGGTGGACGGTATAATCGGTGTAGAAAGTACAGTGGTATGAATTTGCCCTAAGATATGAATTTCGGCCAAACCCTTCAACCGGTATTGAGTAAATTGATCAAAAAGTAAAGTTGAAGCACTTATCACTGATCTGTGCTGAGGGATGGCGTGCCCACTTATAAGGGATGGTATCGTTAAGATGTTAACGATGTACTCTTATCACTCCTGTATTTAAAGTTCTACTTTGTGGAACTTTAACACTTCTTCAGGGACGGGTCTGCATGACGCGGGCCTCAGAAAGGCCTCAAGCGTTATTTAACACTTCTTCTGAATGAAGATCAGCATATCTGCCTTTTTTCCTTTGCTGGCGAAGAATCATCCAGGAGCCTATAAATGCACGGTGCGATCTCATTGAAACTTCGCCCAATGTACAAACCAACTTTATAGTTGGTTTCCGCAAGCGAGTCGGACCAAGAGTGGATCCGAAAGAGACTCGATTCCTTCACACAGCACTTTAGTTTTATAGGCATTATTCACCCCCCAATTTTCCTTTAAGCAATTTACCCGTTTCAGAAATGAAATGGAAAAAAAAAAAGACGTCAACAAAACAGTGCCCCGCCCCCGACTTTAAGGACTGGCTCGGACAGGGAGAGAGTTTTCTCTTTTAAGTTTAGTTTTAACGTCGGGAATAGCGAGAATGCATCTTAATGCGAGTTATATAGTATATATACTATACTATAGCAACGTTTATCTAGCCTAAATTTAAAAGAAAATATATTTCCTTATCTTCTCAAATACCAATAGGAGCTCCGCGTACGTCGGGCACATCCTTACTACGGCGTGTAGTAATTCAGCCCCGGGGCCGTTTAATGCCGGGTTTCGGTTCCCATCCCTACTGGAGATCGGGTGGGACAACGGTGTTTACTATAATGGGGTGTAATGGATTTTGTAACAGTTTTGAGCAGTGCTGGAAGTTGGCGGCGCCAGTGGGGTGCTCTTATTGGAAACAAAAGGTGGTTTATACATTGTGCAAAGTATCAATGAAATTGCACTGCAGCAATAGCACTTTTCAAGAGCATGTGAAGAAAAAACACCATAATCTGGATGATGGATGCGCAGAAAAGGAAAAAAATAACAGTGTAACGAATCCATTACCAGATTCAGCCGTAGTGTTATCATTAGTAGCAAGAACGTTTTGATATCAGGGGTGCAAACCTTTCGGCGAAATTCTTACATTTTACCTCAAATAGGGCTATCCACGTGAATTGTGTAGATCTGCAAAAAAATATTGGGGGGGGGGTCAACGTCTCATCCAATTCATCAACGAGTACTAGCCAATGAGAGTAGAGCGGGTCATGACTTCGCCTCTGTCGGCTAAACTCCGCTGCTACTGATAGGCCGTCTCCTGCCGCTCGTTTGCAAACTGCTAGCTCCACTTCCAGGCAGTGTGGAGAACACACTGTGAGCTGTTTTATAGAAGTAATTATGTGGGTGATAAGGTTAGCTTGTCAACTTAAAGAGCCAGTGAACCCACTGTTTCAGCTGAAATTCGAACATTGAGGTTTAAAAAAATGTGTTTTGGGTTGAGAGTTTTAGGAAAGGGGGGGGCGTGTTATCCCCATGGTTACGACTGACGAACACTTTCTGATACTTTTTTAGTACCGTCGTCTTTCACATAAAAAGTACATTTAAATTGTAATAGATGCGAGTTTTTCTTATTGTTAGCATTGCTTCATGTAGTAGGTCTGAACATCTCTGACAGGCTTAGCCATAGGAAGGGGCCTGGGTGCTGTGCATTGCTCATTTTCTTTGTTTTCTGATGTTGTCACCTGGTTGGGCCGTCACCAGTTTGCACCCCTGGATATATTTTGTCCTTGTTTAAACATTGACATATGGTGGTCCTTATCTGAAGCAAAGGCACCCAGCATTCTCATTAAACAATAAAATAATGTTGCGCGGTTTCCCTGCGGTCTAGCACCTGCCGGTGTCATACCGTGATGTAAACCGTAACCGTGATCATTCTCATTTATACCGTGATATAATGTTCTGGCCATACCGTCCTGCACTAGGTTCATATCTAGATTGCATCAAATGCATATTACCATATGTGATTAAAGTCTGCATCACTAGTTAAACCTAGTCTTGCTTCCCAGTCCGTGTACGGGATCGGGTGCAGACACCCTGTTCCACGGGCCTTCAGCACCGTGGGATCGGGTGCAGACACCCTGTTCCACGGGCCTTCAGCACCGTGGGATCGGGTGCAGACACCCTGTTCCACGGGCTGAGGCCTTCAGCTTGTGCGCGTAGATGTGGTTGTCGAGCTGCAGGAATTTTATATCGATGGTAAAGTTCTATGATGTTTTTATAATGAACTTATTTCTCCCTGCCTCATGGCTATATGCTACAACTAAATGAAGCCCTATATTTGAATGCAGGTTTTTACAAAGACATAATCCATTAAGAAATATTATTAGAGAATAATTATTCAAATGATACAGTGAGATATTTGTAAGTAGAGCCTACCTTGAGCTACTGCTACCCAGACTGATCTGTATGCTCAGAGTTAGGCCTCATGTTGACTTGCTGTTCCCTCATGTTGACTTGCTGTTCCCTCATGTTGACTTGCTGTTCTTGCTGTTCCCTCATGTTGTCTTGCTGTTCCATCATGTTGACTTGCTGTTCTTGCTGTTCCCTCATGTTGACTTGCTGTTCTTGCTGTTCCCTCATGTTGACTTGCTGT
>JAOPJO010032954.1:0-10201 GCA_027123675.1 Molva macrophthalma
TCCACCGAGCAGCGGTCGAGCTCTGGCTTTGGGCTCGTCAGTATCTGCTCAGCCTAAGAGCCCTGCATATCGCGGGCACCCAGAACTTCGGGGCGGACCTCATGTCTCGTGGCGGTCCCCGCCGAGACGAGTGGCGGTTACATCCCGACACATTGTCAGACTGATCTGGCGGAGGTTCGGAACGGCTCAGGTGGACCTGTTCGCCTCCAGAGGGAACACCCACTGCAGGTTGTGGTTCTCTCTCAGCCCTCAGGATCTTCCCCCGTTGGGGGTAGACGCTTTGGACCACACGCCTTGGCCGCGGTCTCTGTTGTATGCGTTCCCGCCGCTTCAACTGATCCATCCTCTTCTGGAGCGGATCAGACAGGAAAGACCGTTCAGCTCTGGTTCCCAGAGCTGGCGGCGCTCTCACGCACGGCGCCGTGGCCGGTACCGATCAGACCAGATGCGCCTCGAAAGCCCACGGGACAGTGCACCACCCGCCTGATGTGTCGGGACGGTTGTTGGTTTGAGGTTTCAGGTAAATGAGATCCGGATGAGAAGATGAAACGGGTTAGGCCAATGAAAATGTTATTTTTCATGTTTATGCCGCAGAAAATTAACGAGCGACATCATTGCGTTATAATCAGGTATGGTCGGCCACTGCATCGATGTAGCACCGTCCATGTCCGCATCGCGATGCATCGATTATTCGATTAATTTCAACACCTCTAATAGGAGCATGGTCCCTTATTGTGTTTAGATAATGTAACTATTGAAAAATATATAACACCAGTAGATGGCGCCCAAGATTGCGATAGGGGTTAAAAGTTATGCTATTGTTTTCATGCATTTTCGATACAGGAAGACTATTTCACTTCACACTGTACATTTCTAGTCTTTATCTTTTTGTCTAAATACAGACTACTAAGAGTTCTATGATCTACGATCAACAGGTTTAACAGCAGAATATATCTGATTTACCTGAGACACACTGCTAGACACTACTCAGGGTCGATGGGCTTCCTGAAGTTGGTTGTTTTCCTCCTCAAATGGTGTGCTTTCATCCCCAAGACGTTCTCAAATTGCCAACTGTCAAATGGAAATACTTTCTGAAGCGCCCATGATAGAGTTTGAGCTCCTGGATCAAACAGTGAAACTCTCCAAGATCCTCCCTCTTTTCTAAAATGAGATGGACTCTTTATTTTCTTTTGAGTTAAAGGAATCAGCATAAGCTTATCTTCACTAGATGTTGAATCATCCATTTGGGTCTTTATTTTTTTTTTTACTTGGAGATATATTGTATGTTCGGGTCGCGGCTGATGTAAATAGTTTTGACACACCAATTTTGTCCGCGTGTTTTTCGCATTGTTTATACGCTTCGCATCTGGTGTAAAGGGACCTTAAATCTAGCTTATTTTTTTGTGTACCACACCTTAAATTCTTCTCAGCAGGTAAAAGGCAAAACTGCAGAGCAGTGTGGAGTTCTTCCACCGCAGAGTACTAAATAACTGAAAGTGCTATTTGGCTTGAAAGTCCAACTGTCATGAATATCTGGATGAATATGCCCTCTTTAGATAACAGGGAAGGTAAATCTCCATTACTAGCACAATCACACATTGAAGTTATTGGCTTTTGCAGTATTAACCTACCCGTGGGCTATAACATGAAATGTAATGCACATAATGAATGAGTGTACAATTTGTCAATGTCAATATTTGCAATATTTTAAATGTGTGATGATTATGCACTTCTCTTTCTAATAGACCACATGGTATTCAAGTTCTTCTGATAGTTTCTGCTATTCCACATAGAGTGGTCAAGACAACACCATATCAAGTTGTATTGGTCTGAGATAAATCAGACCCTATAGGCGTGGCTTCATTACCATTCTGCCCATACCAATATAGACTGAATTTTACCTGGATTTGGGAGATGCTTCCTGAACCACCTTCAGAGCGCAGCTGGTTTACCTTGTGTCTCTGAATAAACCACGTGTTGAACATTTACCACTCTCCGAGTCATACCGAGCCCCGAAACCACAGAGAAATTAAGTTTCATCAATTGGCGAGCCAGCCAGAAGGACTGGTGTTACGCACCTAATGGTTCCCAAGCTATCTGGTTCCCAATCGCATGCATGTGGCGGGCACAAGCTTAATTACCCAGATGAACCAGATAAAGCGGAGCTCACGTTAGCATATTCGTCAAAATTCCACAAACCTACCTTTAGTTTGTATGTGTCGTGTCTCGTTACTGTTGTAAATAGGCATGTTGCACAGAGAACTACATTAAAGGCACCTATAACACATGATTATGTTAATTATTTGTCCTCTTACTTTAAACAAAATAGGTCACGAGCTGGATTCGGCCACGCTGTCTGATACAGAAGTATAATGTTCAGGGCACCTGCAGGTGGTCCTACACCATGAGACAACCTTGATACACCTAGTTTGTGTAATCATAATAAGCCACATTACTATTGTGGCTTATTATAAAAATAATTTTAACATACTTTTCCTTGATGTTGAAATTTTATAACAGGTCAATTTGACCCAAAGACCCTAGGAAGGTTAATTGAGTTGTCAAACTGGAAATATTGAATTTTCTTCAAGAATGGGCTAGTGAAGCCATGGGTATTGCTTGTACCAGCTTTGTTGAAGGGCAGGGTCCTGCATTTCTTGAAAATGCATTTTCCAGACTCTGTACTTGTATGTACTTGGGCTCAGGTTGGTTAGGCTTGTCTCAAACAACAATCACGTCTTCACTAGTACACTGGACTGCTTTGACAATCTCACTGTTGCTGCTACCCTCACTTGCCATGTACATCCTTCATAGCATGTGGACCTGTACCAATCTCCTTAGAAAAAAACTAAAAAAACACTAGGACTGCAAGCAGTCCCACAATACCTTGTGGGACTGCTTGTTATGTATCCACAGATACTCTGTGAATACATAACAAGCAGTCTCAATCCCCTGCATCAAGCAGTCTCAATCCCCTGCATCTGAATCTGTGAGGATGTTTCCACAGCCAGCATGACTTCCTGCTTCATCTCATAAAGAGTGTAAGTTGGCTCTCTATGGGGTCATTGTTCATGTCTGGTCAAGACTTTAGGCGGCATTGACTATACCACGGCATTGACTATACATCAATTGTGAACCAACCTGTAGTCATTGGAATGAGGCTTACTTATCATAATGATGTGGGAGGTGCATGGACTCTTTATCCACGCTCCCGCTTGCATCAGAATTTCTATGGTGGGCTTTATCCCTTCCGTGGCCGTTTGTGTCAGTGGATATTGTCTTTTGTATGGTAACTTGACCCCTGGTTTTAGTGTGATCGGCGCTGGTTGTGCTGATTTTACTAACCCTCCATCAGTCCTGTGTTGTGACTGATGTTGTAATAGGGTGTCCTGCTCTCTGTTGCATGGCCTTAACACTACTCTTTCTTTGTTTGCTATCCTAATGAACGGTTTTTACGCTGAGATGTGAATGTGGTGATTGTCCATTTGAGTCCATGTTTGCACCTGTATTGCTTTGTTCACCATTGGTCCCAGATGATGTTACTCGTATCCTTCAGATTGACTTTCATCAAACTTCATGGTACAGTGAAAAGGTAATATTGGGTCTGCAGGTTTTCTCACCCATTTCACCACCCAAGGTTTACACTTTTCCCTTTGGTATTGTAGCATACATTCTTGAGGTGTTAGCCACATTCAATATGCCATCAGTCATAGCTCATTTTGTTCCTTCTCTTGCATCAATAGTGGCATCATCATCTGTGAGGCGTTGTCTAGAGGGTCTGGGACTCCATCTTCACATTATATTGGCTTAATGACAACCCAGTAAGTCCCTTCTCATCAGGTTGATGTGGAGTTTTTTCAGAGACAAGTATCATGCTACTAGCACCTTTCCACTGGTAAGTATGGATACAGGCTTTGTGAGGTGTATCACGTGATGTTCAGAGCCTTTCTTCCCTATGCAAGAGTATGTTCCAAGTATGGTCCATATGATGGATTACATCATGGATTACATACAAACATTTCCCAATCCATCTTCACCACCCCACCACGTCGTGCAGTTGTTTTTGCACTTCCAGTGGCATGTCTTTCTTCACAATTACTTTGAACTTGGACTCATCTTCCTTCAACATTTCTCCTTCCAGATTTGTTGGGTTAACTTTATCTGGATATTGTTCCCATACTTTTGTTCGGTGACCTCGAATCCAATATGGCAGGCTGGGAGGAGGCTTGACCGATGGGCCGCAATGGTAGCTCCTAGGAGGGCCCACAACAGCCCTCAGTAGGGCCACCCATCAAGGTGACGAGTCACTATTCCCATCTTCCTCATGGGTCCTTGGGCTGCTGTGCTGGCCGGCAGAGGTGTGGCTGGACATGGGCTGCTGCCGGCAGGTTCCAGGGTCTGCAGACGGTTGCCTGTTGCCTCCCCTGTCCACTGCTGTGGTATTGGGGCACACTGCCAGACTCGCCGTGATAGTGAATCCATACAAAGGGAGTTCCTTTGTATGGATTCACTATCACGGCGTGTGCTAATGTGTAAAAAATGTGTAATGCGTAAAAGCCTGTGTAACCAAATTGTCCACGGCCGTGTTATCCAAATAAAAAGTCCTATTTCTTAGTGATTCTTGATTATACTATCTCCGTAAAAGCAAAGTGGTATAGTTATCTGTACTGTGAGCTGATGGTTGGACATGATTTGTGTGTTACATTACTATTTAGGTAATGTGGTAAAATGGGACTGAAAATTACCAAATGGTACCATTTGGATTTGTTACAAAATAAAAAACTTGGGGTGGGTTAACCTCTTTTTGAACTGGGCTTGAATTGAAATTCTTAGCATTTTAAAAAGTGTGTTTGCATTTGTAACTTGTTTGAAATGGCATGCAAATGCATCTTTTTTTTCTATACATACCTTGAGGCACATGGTTTATGAAGATTTTTTCTCCACTGAATATATCAAAAATTGGTCTGATTGAGTATTTCCTGATTGATGGAGAAGCCTGCTTTTGGGAAATTGTATTATCCCATGATGTGCAATTATGTGTAATCTTGGTCAGTAAAAAAGGCCTATATACCATTTATAATTTAGTGATTATAAACAAAGGAGGAGTGTAATGGAAAACGGTACAGCAGCATTGCGCTTATGTGGTCGTATATATAAATAATCACACATCTCAATAGCAGCTTATACTGCTCAGTGGTCAGTTCAGATCATCTGACTTATAGGTTAGAGGTCAAACAGGAATAGAATTTCTCAATGCCGTCAGAGAGAAAGCTGTGCCTTGGAGATACTTTGCTTGTAAGTTGCGTTACTTTTCCTGTGTTCTGTGCAAATGTGCGTGTCAATTATTTGTGAAAAAAAAAGAAGTGATAATTCCATTTGCTAAGATTAACGTCCCCTTAAAGTCCATAGTCTATAGGGTTATCCACTAGTCTACCACATTCAATAATAAAGATGCCGTAAAATGTCGCCAGCTTGGAGATCTCCTACAGGAAGTGGAGTCTGTTAAATGTGAAGGTTACTTATCTAAATTATCAAAATATGTGGGGGAGGACGGAACAATTGTGGTCGTTCCAAAATTAAGAAATCAGTATAACATAACAAGGCCTGGCTTTCTTCTATTTCTCAAAATAAACACAACAAAAAGGCCTACCTGGCTTATCTAAAAAGACACGTTACCAAAACGATTACGTGGGTGGCACCGACCAAAATAACTAATGTCTCTAGAAAAGGGTTTAACGCTGCGCGTGTACAATGTTAAGGGTACCCCCAACTTACTGATTGTTTTCAACCTTCCCTCACATACCTTGCACCAAAGTACCATAGGATTGCTCAAAAGAGTGCAACAGCTAAGGCTAACAGCCAAGCACAAAACATGAAGAGAGAGGCCGACAGTCGACTGGCAAGGTCTCATATGCCATTTACCAATCCGAGGCAACCAATTAGCAGCAGGTGAACTCCAATCACGTTGTTAGGACCTATAGAAGAAGCGTAGGAGAGGAGAGAAACAGGAGAGGAGAGAAAGAAAACCAGGAGGGAAGAACACTCAACAGGCACTTTGCCCCTGCTGGCACGTAACACCCCCACCCATATAACTCCAAACATAATGTTTGGAATGTCATCTTACAACTAACTACCATGTAACTACATAGCATGCCACAAAGCATCAGCAAGCACATTTTCAGACCCCTTTTTATGGCTGATTTCAAGGTTGAATTCTTGAACTATCAGGGCCCAATGCATAAACCATTGGTTGTGATTGTACATTCTGGAGAGAAGCACAAGAGGATTATGATCTGTGAAGACCTTATTAGGCTTAACGCTTGATACAAGGTATACCAAAAAAATGTTGTAGGGCGAACAACAGTGAAAGAGCTTCCTTCCTTCAGGGTTTGAAACAGGGATCAGGTTCATCGTCCTTTTTTTGTGACTGTTCAGTAAATTTTAGTGACACCCGCTGTCCTAATGCGACTGGGCCAGGCCAATGAAGGCTTCAGAGAGACCAAACTTAACCTATAGATAATGTATTAATAATCAAACAACACAAAACAACATAACAAGAATCACTCCCTTGACCTAAAACAGTCCCTCTGCTCAAACAGAGCCTTAGGTGCACCATACAGGTAGCCTAATCCCCCCCCCAAATGCTTGACATGCAGGATATATATAGGCCAGCTTCAGCTAGCCCCGCCCACATGGCAATACCATTCATACAGAAAATCCCAAACAGCTTCCACAGTCACAGTACACTTCCAACCCAGTTCAT
The DNA here is from genome assembly GCA_027123675.1 of Molva macrophthalma. Classification (NCBI taxonomy): domain Eukaryota; kingdom Metazoa; phylum Chordata; class Actinopteri; order Gadiformes; family Lotidae; genus Molva; species Molva macrophthalma. The sequence continues at coordinate 6,764 of JAOPJO010032954.1, forward strand.
AGGGACATGCAGGAAAACCATACTGAATACAATTACACTTACACACATTAATAAACACCTCCTCTTAGACTCTCATGTTGTCTCACAACCAGCCAGCTACATTCAGGGGTACGTCATCTACACATCAGCTGCACTACCACAGTAGGATGACCTACAGCATGGTTAGGGACCTCCTGCTGTTCACATGGTTTTACCCTGCATGTTCAGCGTTCTTCTGCCTCTCTGTCCAGTAGGCTTCCATTGTGTGGAAACAAACAGCACCGTATTATTTGTGCAAACTGATCTATTATTCAGCTTCCCTGCATGGACACCACCCTGAATAACATTGCTGGGTGCATCATTGTAGCCAGAGTGTTCTTGCCCCTGGTGTTCATCACCTAAATCTGCATCCTGCCGGTGCGCAGCTCCTGTGAGTCGGGGGTAAGACCCTGCAGACCTGCCTGCCTGAGTTTCTGCTCATTGCCCCCCATCTTAAATCCACTGGTCAGAGGCTTCCAGATGCCATAGATCAGAACGATATTCCATAAATGTGGAAAACTAAACGAGCAATGTGTACTGGTACATCCAGTCCTGTCCTGTCTACACTGAGCTACTTGAATGTACTAAATAATTTATAGAATGTTTCATGTTTACAGTAATACAAGAATGACAACATGCACAATGCTACCATCATATATCAAATCAAATATTAAAATCTGCGTTTATCTGACCTGTCGATTGTTTTAGGAGCTTGAGTGGTTACCAAAATCGATGTAGCTATTACACAACACTATAACATTCACTTTATAATTTGTGATGTTATTTTGATGAAGAGTTCGGGACATTTAGTGTTTCCTCTATATGCATTCAGTTACACCAGTTGGGGAATAGATTGAGATTAGATTAAATGTATATTAAAGGTACCAGAAGCTTTTTATAATATTTTTGGGAAGTAAACCTTGTTGTAATAGATGTGAATGAGGGTGCTTTCACCCTGCAAACGCCCTGAGTCTATCTAGGGGGAGCAATACTACAGCACCCTCCTGCTATAACAAACCAAACATGTCATGATCATAGTATTATACTGTCACTACATTATAACTACAGTTAATTAAATTAAGAAAACAAACTGTTAGTATTTGGGATAATTGTATCAGTTAAATACAAAATAAGAATTGATATGTCCATAATAAAACGTATTATGATATCACCCATATTCAATCAAAAAGCAAACCATGCTGATTTCTAAAACTACATAAATAATACAAATTTTCTTTTCCTGTGTAATGTGATTCAAATTACTTCATAATCAATGAAATAGTCTCAACCCAGAGTCTATATACCAAAACCTAATAAGGACAGGGATATCAGCACAATTTTATTCAATATAAACACAATGTAAGAATGCAAAGCTGGTGAGAAGCATAAGGCCAAGATAAAAAAACACAATACAATATTCCTCTAAAAACAATACATATAGAGTGTTACATGGTGCAGTAGGGTTTAACTGTTTAAACATCAGACTTCAAGAAACTGTTGCAAAACAATGGACATGACATCTGTACTGAGTTTGAATAATTTAAATAATATGTGATGTAATTGTAGATTTCATTCTGTTCCGTTTGTTGACTTATTATTTGGTTGACCTATTCATTTACCTTGTTATTACTATTACTAAATAAAATGTTGTTGGCTTTGTAGTTTTGTTCACATTTATTTTGTATAGGCTTGCTGTTTGAGTTTGTCCTGCTTTTGTGTTGGGATTGATCTGATCTTTTTAGATGCAATGTATCATGTATGATTTCGAAAAAAAACAACTATAAACATATACATATAAATCAGTGCTGTACATTGTTAAAAATACCAGGTGTTGAGGATTCCCCTCATTTTACAGAGAAAACTACTAATTCTGTTTCGCAGTTTGGTCAGCTTGAAACCATAGATAAGGGGATTGATTATTGGTGGTAAAAGGAGAAATTCAATTGCAACAAAATTCTCAAAACTTTGGGATAAAGTGTTTGTGCTAAATCTCATGTACATCAAGTCAAACAGCAACGAAACAACAACATTTGATAAGGACAACAGATGAGGCACACACGTTTGGATAAACTTGCCTCTGCCTTCTTTGGATTTTAGACAGGTCCTGATCAGATACAGATAAGACCAGACAATGAAGACCACATGGCCCAGGTAGAAGGTTATGTTAAAATATGGAATGACACTGCTTGATATTGAAGTGGAACAAGCTAGTCTGCCAATCAGATAATTAGCACAGTAGATCTTTGGGATGTGTGTGCCACATAACCTGTATGTTGATGTTGTTATTGTGCTCATAGACATCAGATAAAGCGGCAGAAGCCAAGTGAGGAAGACTAGTAGACAGATCCTCTGTTTGGTCATAACAGAGTGGTACACTAGAGGGAAGCATATAGCCACATAGCGGTCATAGGCCATCAGTGCAAGGATGGAAAAGTCCCCACAAGCAGACGAGTGTATAACAAACCCCTGCAGGAGGCATCCAGCATAAGATATAAGATGCTTTGGAGCCAAAAGATGAAATAGAAATTTGGGGTAAAATCCAGCAGTCCCATAAAGTCCATTGATGCAGAGATTACACAGAAAGATGTACATTGGTTCATGAAGACTCCTATCTAGAATAACAGCAAGGATAATAGCAGCATTCACCAGCAAAATCACACAGTAAGACAGCAATGTGACAAAGAAAAGTACATATCTATAGTTCACTGTGCCCTCTAGGCCTGAAAGAGTGAAGAAGCTTACAACTGAAATATTATCCATCATACTGTTAAGTTCCTTATCTTATCTTACATTCTGTCTGTTCTGTCGCATATACTTACTCAACCTTCACCATTGACAGCCTGTCAGTGATCTGCCTGTCGTGTGTCCAACTGTGAACTATCAGTACCAAAGAGACCCGCCCACTACAGCGCTAGCCAATAGAAGGCAGAAACCTTAATTAAATCCCATTGGGACAATGAATGAAGACTAAGTAGTGAGGTCAGAGGTGAAAGATGCTTACCCTTTAGATCACTTTGTTATTGTGTATCATGAGTGCATATAGTAATTACTTTAGACAAAATACTCAAACATCCAGCTCTGTGCAACTCATGTTTTTTTCTCAGAAAGTTGTGATACTAGGTAAAGGATGAAAGTAATGGAATGGAAATTTCCATAAGACATATTGTTCGCAAGACACTAAGACACTAAGACCCCTTAGTTATTATCTTTAGTAACCATTTCAGTGTTCATACCGTGCTTATTGCCCTTGAGGGGAACTGAGACAGCCTCGGCTGACTCAGACGCAGCAACACCACGAGCTACCTCCTGAGATGGCCGAAAGGAGTAGTGGCATCCCTATCTGCACTGGAGTGAGCCCACTGTTTGAGGCTCACTACAGCGCTTCAGCCTGCTGTAACACTGGAGTGAGCCCACTGTTTG
>JAOPJO010033006.1:0-10192 GCA_027123675.1 Molva macrophthalma
GAAATATTCAGTGTTACACTGTTATGGGTTATGTCACCTGTGATCATCTCTGGCTTCGAAGGTGGTTCAAAGTTGTCTGTGACTAAGGAGCCATCCTTGTAGAGGTGAAGAGTTGCACCTTTCTTCACATCATCTCTTATCGCAGTTGTTAGAAACCTGATGCTTTTGTTCTCCTTGTTGGCCTCTGCAAAATCTTTGAAGAGCTTTACCTTCTCTTGCACTCTGTCCATTACGTCATTTGAGAAGAACCATTGTTCCTTTTCCACATCATAAGCACATGGCACATTGTCTGGTTGGGTTTCATCCAAGTAGTTTGACAGAGCTGAGAGGTACGGCTCTGGGGTTTCCAGGGAGGTAAAAGCAAAGCACACAGTATGTCTGACATCTCCGCTGTGAATCTCATGTTGCAGAGTGTTGGGACTGGTGACGATCGTCATGTTGGGCATTTTGTCAATCAGAGAGCTGATGATTTTGATTTCTGTCTCTTTGCATTCCATCCACTCATGCAGGTCGTTAGTGTTAAACGGAGAAGAATGTACCTTTTTCAGGATCTTTGCGAGAACAGCTTCCTCCTCTCCTCCTCCTCGGATCAATGGGAGTTTCCTTGCCATAATCTTCTGGAACTCCAGTTTATACTGAGAAACCCGTTCTTTGAAAGCTTTTACCTTTTTGTTAATCTGTGGGAATTGCTGGGTTGTTGTGCATTTTTCTGCATCGTTGCATCTCCTTTCCAGCTCGCTGAGGTCCTCCAGGACATTTTGAGCATCCCTGATTAATCTATCGCTTATCTGTCGAACCAGTTGAGCAGCAGCAGAATCTAGAGTCTTCAGTGGCATCAACCAAACCTTCTGAGGCACTGCGTTCTCTCCGTTGGTTCCTAACAGCTTAGGTAGGCTTTGATAGACTTCTATTGCCTCCTGAAACGACACAGGGTGTTTCTCAAGGTTAAAGTCCCCATGGAACTTGCAGGAGAACTTGCCAACATTTGCAATGTCCGTGTCTGCCATGTTCAGAGAACCTTGACCTTCTATCTTCAAGGTAGGTATCTTCTTGATCAGCACCTTTAGATTGCCCTCGATGTCTTGCCGATCTTCCTTTTCTGACACCTCACGGTCAAACACAAAGAAGGCTTGTGCCCCATAAAGGATACCTGTCACTACGTGTGTTGCTTGTTTTGACTCAAACACATACGGATGTTTCACGTTACCTCTGCCAATGTGATTCATTGACAGCTGTTTGAACTTGGTTGTGGTTTTGTATTTTAGAGTCACTCTAGCCTGATTTCTGGAAATCTTAGAATCTGAGAGAAATTTAGCAGAGCCTTCTATCTCAACCAGTCCACACAGAAAACTGGCTTTAAGTGAAGCTTCAACATTCAATGCAGAAGATTTGTCTTCGATGGAGTCAGATGCAACTATCTCAAAGTCACTGTTGGGTTGGGGTCTTTCATCTGCATCTTTCTCTAAGGCGTCCCGGTCCCAAAGTGTCAAAGCTTCAGAAGAAGACAAAGAGAAAACAAATCAGAATCCGAGCTGCTATACATCAGAAGTTATACTTTTTTTTTTTTTACCAATATCATCGTATGGCTTCCTACTGAAGGCCAATACTGTCCTATAAAAGCTGTAAGGTCACCCTTGAAAAAGAGATGTTAAATCTCAATGTGTTATATACCTGGATAAATTAAGGTTAACATTTGGCCAGATCCATAGATTTCACCCAAAATAGCAATAACGACAATAAGAGATCTTGTGTCTTGTCCGTTAGACTCGGGACTCTGTTATATTGTATTTACCGGGGATCAGTGAGTCGTTGCGACAGTCGTAGAGCATCCCCAGACTGAAGGGCCGACCCAGTGCTGCCAGCACTACGGTCCTACCACTCTCCACGGCCATCTGAGAACACACACACACACACACAGATACACGTATTTTAGCCATACAGTAGCTTACAACTAGGGATGTGAATAACAAAATTTTCCCATGGTCGAATAATCAGTGGGTGGAACGAATAATTGAATATTCGATGTGTGCCGACATTCACAAAGGTAGCCATGGATCATCGGCAATAAATCACTTAATATCTTAAACGCACCATGCTCCATGTAGAATAAAAAGTATCGCACATTTAATTGAGTTTACCTGTATTAGGTCACTGGCCCTTTAAGGGGAATTGAGTTTCCGTCTCTGATTAGGACCGCCAATCTATGGCGGGTTATTTACCTTGGAGCTGCGTTACTTTCTGCCGTTTTGCGGAAGTGATGTGCAAATGACAGATGTCAGTAAAGTATTTATGTAGGTTTGAGCTTGATCGCTACTGCTACTTAACCTGGTGACCACCTGTCATTGTTTCTTCGCTAGTGTGATATGTTCGCTAATTAGCTTAGCTACTAGCTAGGCTGGCTATATAAGCCCGTTGTTCTGTGTACCATTAGAGCAGTGAACTAAACTATCTATACGGTTACACTGTATATGACCAACTAAAGATTTTAATAATGGATATAGCTCCTAAATACGGGGACATTCATATACAAGTGTTATGGCTTGTGTGTGCATGGGGAAAAGGCAATTGCTCGTGTGTTATTGCCGTTCATTAATATATATGTTCATGTATCATTTATCCGCTTTGAACCACATTTTTCCTCCAATAAAGGTTTCTAAACCGAAGCTAGCCTCTGTGATCTGACCGGCTCTATTCCGCACATCTGCAGCGGGCCCAGGTGGAACCTTTGCGGGACTTCGACATTAGTTAGCCTCTATACCAACAGAATAGACTGTAAACTAACTAAACTAAGTACGTATGCGCTCCCCATTCCACACTCATTAGCGTACTGGTGCTGCTTGTTTGTGTTGTATGCATATGCATATTAATATGAATGCATGTGTGTTGTGTGTATTATTTTTCTGTGCATGATTAACAATAAAAAAAACGAATGGGGTTACAGAACCAACTCTAGTTCCGTCCATTATTTCGTGTTTATTTGAATGAGACATTTTTTTTAACGGTCCAAATGTAAAAAATCAGCTTTGACCCTCGTGAACGAATAATCTTTTGATTCTGACCCATCCCTACTTACAACCAGGGCCGGTTTCTATGGGGTGCCGTTTGTTAACTTTTGCTGCTGAAAAACGTGCTTCACTTGTTCAAGATTTAGCTCGAGCTTTAGAGATTTAGAAAATAAACACCCCTCCAATGCACTGCAATTTCCACGTCGCTTTTTCACATATATACAATTAGAATTATATGTTAAATCTAAATTTAAAATCTAAATCTACTTTTTATATCTAAATCTAAATCGAAATGCTTAATCTGAAGATTAATCGTATATATAAAGCAACTGGGGTAACAGCAGCTCTGCAGGTCCGATCTACAGAGACAGCGACTTATTTTCACACTGCTTTGGCATCGGTCCTCCGTCCGTGCGCGCCTTGTCCCCCAATGCACGTGATGCCACTCCTGAAATATGACTGGTTAGGAGTCAGAACTAATTAGTTCTCATAATAAGTATGAGAATTAGCATATCTGCTGTCCGGATTTAGGATTTCGATTTAGGATTTCGATTTCGATATAAAATGTAGATTGAACATATCATTCTAATGTTATATATGTGAAAAAGTGACATGAAAATTGCAGTGCATTTTGGAGGGGTGTTTATTTGCTAAATCCGGGAAAAATGAAGCAAAACTCGAGCTAAATCTGGAACAAGTGAAGCACGTCTTTGAGCAGCAAAAGTTTACAAACAGCACCCCATAGGTTTCTTGCTGCTACATGAGGGTGCGATCGTAGAAATGATAGATGTGCAACTTGTGCGTTAGATAGCCCAGAGGTTAGAGAAGCAGCCTAGTAACCTGAAGGTTTTATTTGAAGCAGGGAAATTGGGAGGAGGTGAAGCAGCATCTCTAAGTTTGCTGCTAATGATTTGAGTCGATAGCAGACCGATATAAACTAAAATGAAAAATTCCGTTATCCAGATTTCAACATAATCAACTCCATAACTTTTATTTTCATTGGATTAGCTTAATTCTCAAATACAATTAAAACCGAATCCAGTGAGACTTCTCCCCATAGCCAATATTTACACAACTATGAGATAGTTTCATTCAAACTCAGACTGAAAAGTGACAAAGAACTAAACTAAATCATCTAAGCAAGCCTTTACTCAAACCTCAATGTAACTATATGCAGTATATATAATCCAACAGGGCAAAATCAGAACAACGTTCAATACAAAATAAATTCGCTTTCTTCTAATTTGTTAGGTACATCCAACATTCACCTGAAAATCCGTATGCACTGTAATGTATTGGCATCTTTAACAGGATACATTTATATATTAAGTGTTGGAGCTCCCTCTACTGGACGTGCTGTGTAGGCTCTCTAGGGTGTTGTAGGCATGCGCTGTTCAGTATGTGTGGTATTATATTCAACTACAAGAAATCCACCGTTACCTCCGTCTCCATCAATATATTCAAAGAAAGGGTTATCCCTAGAATATCACATGTACGGTACAAGGGTCTGGCAGACACCGATCACCGTTTTGGTACCGTGTGTGAATTTAGGTGCTTCGCCTTGCCCTGTGTGTGCGGTCTGAGCCGTCAGAGTGCATAGTTGCCATAGCAACCCTCTTCCCTCTGCAGTCTCGAGAGATCTGGGCTCCGAGTTCTTCAAAAGGACGACCATAAGGGGCGGGCTGTAAGTGGTCCACCCAATCAGATGTCAGACGGTATTTTATGTGGTATTTTCCATTGGCTGAACAAATAAATCATCTTTTTCTTAACTTTTGATTGGGCGGGCAAGACGCACGTTAAGGTGCGCTGAGCCCACGCTGCGCATAGCTACCGCCAGCCCCGCTTACAACACAAAGTTAATTAAGTTATTAAAATGAAATATTGGTTACCAATTATCTATTAGTTAAGCAAGCATTTGTCGATATAGAATGTCTACTGAGTAAGAAAATAAGTAACATTAAAGAAAATGTTACAATAAACGCAGAGGTAGATGACAAATAAATGACGCTAAATTCAACAAATCAACATGTTTTCAACTTGTATAAATGTATGTAGGCTGACGAGTCTCAACAGGACATGAGACCGCTTCTGCTAGGCTGATATAGCCCTACTATACTACTAGTAATGATAGGGTAATAATATCATAGGTTCGTAACGTAAATAATTATAATAATCGTTACATGCGTTGTTCAGGCGGTATACTCACGGCAGAATTGTCGCAGTCGTTTCTCAGAGACAGTCGAGAGCAACCTCCACTTTTATACTTTCCTCCAGTAGGTGGCCCCTCCCTCTCTCTCTCTCTAACCCAGAAGATGCCCCAGGGTCTGAAGTTAACCTTTTATTCACCAGCCACTGTAATAAAATACAATATAAGTCTCACAGCAGGGAGTCCAAGTGAAGTTTCACAGCAGGCCAGATCATATTAAGTCACAAATCCCCATTTTCGCGACTTTAGTCTGTAATAAATGTGTGTATGTTGTATGTTATACAATATTAAGAATAGGAAAATATACTTTATTAATCCCCATGGATAAATCATCATCTTTATTGAACCCATCCTAACAGCGTATTGCCACAGTTTTGTAATCAGTGGCGTAACGAGGCAGCACGGGCCCAATGCAGTGAGGTCAGTAGCGGGCCCTCCCAGTGAATCAATGCTAGTTTTACATGTCTTCACTTCTGCGTTTCCGCACCTCGCCACTAGATGTCCCATTGCGCTTTTCTTGCTATTTTAAGACTGGCTCCTCAGATTTTCAACCAGTGTGTGCGGACCCTCAACTGTTGCGGGCCCCAATGCAGCTGCATTACCTGCATATATGGTAGTTGTGCCACTGGTTGTAGGGTCCTTACCTTGGTTACGGGCAGGGTGTGGGGAAACTGGAGCATTTCTTGTAAATTGCGTGACTTGAAATAATGAAAAAACACATCTGGGTGTTGCCCTCCCAGCTCAGCTTTAAGAGGTGAGGTAGAGAGGAGGACCTCACATGCTCCCTGCTCTCAAGAGACGTCACAGCCGAGGTAGGACAGAGACATTCCTGGATCAGTTATATTGACACCTAATACAATAATGTTGTGGTGCTGGTTATGTGTTGATGGGCACCATGTGTTGTGGAGTTTATTATTTTATTATTGTGATTTATGGTATTACAAGTGCCGTATTTAACACTGAGTTTTTCATTAGGTCTAACCGGAGCTGGTCTTGTCTCTGTTGAAGGCTGAACCTGGTCCAGACCGATACAACCAGGTGCGTTCACTTTATACTTTATGGTCATTAGAAGCAGATTTCATGTTTCACCTTGTGTATGTTGTGATACTGGTTTTGTGTATCACCCACCCATGTGAGATAAAAAGATGCGAGACCCCCATCATCTCACGTCTCCAAGATAAAACAGACGTGAGATGACGAATCAATCTCATTTTACGATATTCTATAATATATAACACACTAAGTGTGTGTTTTTGGTCAGACACACATCGCCATAAGTACAGAGAAGAGTTCTCTACTGAGTGATTTGTTATTATTTGTTGGTTTATATAATAAGAATACCAGGGTTGACTTGTCCCTCAAACCAGTGTCCCTCAAATTGTACAATATAGCCTTTAAAACTAACTCATTGAGTGGGTTCTTGTATTCGACACACATCGGCATAAGAATAGTTGTCTACTGCGTGAATCGTTATTATTATCATATCTTACCGTATCTCCTACTAAACTGGCCTCTCCTTGTGTTGCCCCTCAAACAAACACTACAGCCACTCTGTCTGGGCATAATATCTGCTGAACTATCTACTGGCACGGCTTATAGTTCTGATCGTAACGGAGAGGCTCATGTGATAAATACATATAGCCCAGCGAGCCCCCGTCCCTCAATACCATAAAGAGATTTATGTACATTGTTAACTTACAAATGGCATTTACATTTAATTGAAATGTTACAATTCTATCAAAAAGATATTTAAAACATGATTTTATTTAAATGATGTTCAAAACAACAGCCTACCTTGTTCTATTCAATGTGTTTTTATTATCATTATTTCAAATTAAAATGATTGTCTTTATGAAAAACAAGATTTGGTGTTCAAAAAGTATTTTTCCAAAAATGAGTCTTGAAAAAGGGGGGTTGTCTTATATTCGGGACAATACGGTAATACAGAAGCACAACACACCATGCGCTGTGGGCGGGGCTGGGTTGGGTAGTCCACGTGGTCGGTCCTCGTGCGTGCGTACCATCAAAGCCCTGGTTGTTGCACCCTCGCACGTTTTAGCCCTCACACGGATGGGTGCGCACTGTTAGATGACATGCACAATTACATTACAGTACAATTCACATTACGTTCTTACATGTTTATGTACATGTACATACACATGCGTGTGTAGCTCAGTATCAGCTGTTGCTGCCGTCAAGCATGTATTGCCATATTTAGGCGTCCATCTTTATCAAGAGAACACCGTAGAACACCATATAAATCATCTATAAAACCTTAGGAACCACCTAGAACACCATAGAAACCAACAACAACCTATGGCGTTTTTCCACGGCAGCCCAGCGCGGCTGGGATTTGCATTTGCGCTTGTCTTGAGTCGATGACACAACTCACACTTTTATTGCCTACTTAGTTTTATATTATAGCCTACCATAAAATATGGATTGATTCGTTTAAGACGCATGTAATATATTTGTGTTGTGTCAGACGGACGGCGACACACAATGATACACACGATGATGAATTCAGTCTGACGTTCAATATTCCCCTTTTTTTGATTCCTAATCTCAATAGCTCATTGAGAGCTGGTTTATTTCATATTGATCCTGTTTACACATGTGGAAACACATTGGACACATGTGGAAACACATTGGACACATGTGGAAACACATTGGACACATGTGATATTTTCTCGAGTGCCACATGTCCTCGATATTAGGGAAAAACGCGTTTACTATCGATATCACCTTCATTACCCTTTTTAATCAGGCTTATATAGTTATAGGAACGAAAGAATTATAAAGAGTCAAGCTGTTTGGAACTCTAGCCATATTCTCATACACAGAATTTGAGGGACAACTTCTCGCTGCGAACAGCAACCAGGGCTAACGTCACCGCAGCCCTCTTGGAGTCGGGCGGGCTCACTTTAGCCCGACCTCGAGATGGTCCATCGCGGCGCGGTACGGCACGACGTGTTTAAACTGGTAGTGGAAACGCAAATCATCGCGGCACGGTACGGTTCGGCCAAAAGTGTCAATGAAAAATGCCTTTAGTAACCATCCAGGAGACTAGCAACGGTGCAGAACACCTAGCAACCGTCCAAAACACCCAAGAAGAAACATATAACACACTAGCAACCCCCATTAAATGACAGCTCTACTTCACGTCACTGTTCTGTACATCTCCAATATTCCAGCTGCTAAAAACTTTCTTTTCAGCAAGCTGCACACCACAATGTCTTCTGAAAATGTACTTTATCTAGTTGTTGTTTAATGTTTTATTTAGCTTTACATTGGTAAAGTAAAGGAAGCCAACTGCATTCAATATTTATATTAGTATTTATTAGTTATGATGTTATGTAGAATGAGGTTCAGTGGTACTGAAAAGGATTGGTTTTATTTTTATTCGATTGAAATTCAAACAATACATATTCTTTTATTCATATATTTCATACTTTGTCAGTTGTTGTGTTTTATTGTGGGAAGGGGATCCAAACTATCTTAAGTTTAACTACAGCCAATCTCTTAAAGAAACAGAATAATACAACATGAACTACATGTCAGGAGATTCTAGATTAAAAGAAAGTGTTACATTTAGCCTACTTATAGCCTAATGGGTAACAAACTAGTTACACTAACATGCTTGTATAAATGTTGCCTTTGCCGCATTTTATAAGGCTACTTGATGTCGGATATATGTTGAAAGGGATGGACAACAGGATCTAAAAATGATAAACTCATGCCATCCTTTCCATAGAAAATTAACGTAAACATCCACTTCACTGCATCTGCTCAACCCCCCACCTGTAGCTGTTATTGAGGCCACGTCTTATTGAGACCACATCGACATCTCTGGATCGCCCATTGCTCGCTGGGTCCCCTTCCACAAATGCAGCCACCTCGTCAACATTTTAGGAATTATTCCTTCTAAACAAACTGAACTTTGAGGGTTTGAAGTACCATATGATATAGCCTTTGTGTAGAATACTGACGCATAGTAATGTCTTAATTCTTGAAATTCGGACCTTATTCGCTAAACGTATTCTCGAAATTGAATAAAATTTCAGAAAAGCGAGACAGTCTGCTCCATTACAAATATGTTGAAAAGGTAATATATGAAAAGCGGTTGAAAAGTGTTTTGATTTCGCCGGGTGTTAATCGTGTTCTCCTATCTGGCGGTCAGAAACCAAACGAAACACTACGCATGTTCCCGCTCCACCAATCAGCGATTACTTGCTGTGAACCCCCGCAGAGAAGGGCGACACATTGCTAAGCTCTGGGGGGCCGGCACGTCTTCTCAGGTCGCTCATCGACCGGCAGAAGGGCCGTGTGCGGCCTCTGAGTAGCGCCGCAGAGCTTAGCTTAGAGCTCCACAGAGAAGGGTGATCTGGGCTTTAAGCAGCAGTCCCTCATGCCCCTGGAGCTACACACATTTACATGTAAACACACACACACACACACACACACACACAGATGCGTGTATATATATACACAAATATGAGGAGGTTTTCCTGACATGTTTTGTGTCTCGTTTGCAGATCACACCCGGGATACTTCTACGAGAATATCGTAGAAACATCAACCTGATCTCCTCCTCTGACTGAGCCTGGTTTCAGACAGGAAACAGATTGTTGGCTGTCAGGGTTCCTCCTGCCATCTTCTCAACTCCTCAGGAAGCTCCTGAGACCTTTTGAATTAGTCAGAATTCTGAGAAGTTAACAAATTGTGTTACATTTAAGAATACTCAATATAATCGTCATTTCTTTATGAATAAAGAAAAGATTACCCCAAGCTTTATGAAGTCCCCCAAGCGGTTAGCAGAAGCTGTTAAGAAAGAAGGCAGTAAGATTAAAGGACCTCCAGGTACTCTGGAGGTTTACACTCTTCCTCTGAAAGCCCATCCCATAGATGTAGATGGATGCAAGCGCTTCGTATTTGGCAAAGGCTCTGTCAGAAAGAACCGCACCATCATGGTTCTAGGAGC
>JAOPJO010033086.1:0-10174 GCA_027123675.1 Molva macrophthalma
GAGAGAGAGAGAGAGAGAGAGAGAGAGAGAGAGAGAGAGAGAGAGAGAGAGAGAGAGAGAGAGAGAGAGATTAGAGTCAGACTCATGAATCTTAGATAAAAGTGGTTTAATCGCAGTGCGTTGTGTGTATGTGCATCTATATGGGCTGCTTTATGTTAGTCGGTCCTGGAGATTGCAGTGGCTGTAGGAACTAGGGAGGGGGCAAGTTCTCACAGCAATAATAATAACACCAGTGAAGGGTGTAGCAGAACAGCTTCGACAGCGTCCTCCTCACCGTTATGTCATGAAAGTTACACCGTTTCGTCCCCCCACTGTAAAGCGGTCACTTCTTACCGACCCGCATTGCCACAGTCTCCGTGAGGCTGTGATAACATGTGTTCTTCTCCCCTCACGGTGGTAGGTGATTCCTTCCGTCGCCATCTTCTGGGAACTGCCTAACTTTGCTAGCCACTGTGTAGCAGCAGCAGCAGCTAGCCCTCACCAGCCAGTCACTCGGGCAGGTCGGCGCTAGCTGAGCTCAGTAGTTGTCCTCCGGGCTAGCCAGCGTCCTCTCATACCTGGAGGTTAGACAGCAGACCAGGAGCACTGAGTTACTCTGACAGAAGGACGGTTCAACCGGCTGTCTTTAGTACATGTCGCCTTTCTGTTAGCTAGCTAGCTGGTTCGCTCTTTGGTTTCACTGGATTGCACTGATTTCTTTTTTTTTTTCTCTCTCTAACGTTACCCTACAGTGACTGTCACCTCAGTCTGGATCGAGCAAAACATTGATGGTTTCACCTCTGGACCTGCCCTGAGTCTGTTAACCGGGTGAGTTGACGTGTCCCCCCGCTCCCACATGTGTGTTCGTGATGCCTGGTCCCCGTGTGTCGGTGCTGCATCCCAGCGTCGAGCTGACTAGCCAGCAGGCTAACCTGGACGAGCTGGGTAGATGCTAGGTGAAAGTTGGCCATAACTTGTATCTACCTAGATTGCCTTGAGTCGTGTCCTCTCGTATCTAATCAATAGTATAGTAACCGACTCCATTGCAGTATGGGCTTGGAGGAGGTGTGTGGTCGTGTTTTGACGTGTAAGGACAGCACCCTTACTGTACCTTCATGCTGGCGGTGTAGCCAGCTGTTTTAGCTTCCTAAGCCCCTTTTTAGGCAAGTATCGTCAGCAAGTAACTGTCAGTGCCACTCCCTCGATTTGGTGTTTGTCCCATTGCGTGTGCAAGTGCAACTCCTTGAGCGATGTCAGACAGAGATAAGTTTGCTAAGCTGTCAATGACATCCTTGTCATATGCGGTTGAAGTCATGCAACCAGACTATGGATAGAATAACCATGGGCATGTATGTACCATGATGTTTGTGCATGCAAACAGGGTAGAGCCGGACACATCGATCATTCAAAGGCTGCCTCTCTTGTTTTATCGATGGACTAGGCTTGCGCCCAATTCCCGGTGGCTGCTGTTGTGTACTGACTCGCATTCCTCTATTCTGTGTTGATGTTGCGTAACACTGACAGCAAGCTACTCCTCTGCCTGGATTATTGTGCTTGATCGCCATGTGCTAGCCTTCGTCTTCAGATCAGTACTATAGATACACTTCCCATGCAAAACTGTTAACAAATGATACATCTTGATTGCATGGCGTTAGTTTTTTCAGATTGTATTGTTAAATACCTTCACAGCTCTTTCCATGGCACCGGTTTATATAACTTACTGTCCAACTGTCACTTTTCGATATCACTGTCATTGTAATGTCTCTGGCGTCTGTATTGCAGATCGTGTTTGTCTTTTGCGTTTTTATGTTGTATACTCATCTAGCTTTAGGGCTGAGCTCTTTAATACATAGGATTCAATCTGACCTAATATATGTGGCTTTTCAAATGCAGGTTAATAATTAACACAAAAATCGATGTAGTTTGATGTTGGTGTCACTTGTTTCATTCACCGCAGTCCTTCTCGTGGGGCTTTGAATGTTTGCCTCCCTGCAAGATGAATCTAGGCGTCTCCGAGGGAGAGTGAATTAGTCTGGAACAGAGCTGGTTCTGCCTGCTTGGGCCTGGGTCTTGGCTCTAATGGCCATCAGTAATAGTCCGACAACCACTGGCGCTGGTGGCACTGCTGGCATATCAGCCGCACCGCAGATCTGAGCACGTACCATGGTCCTCAGATACAGTTTACTATGTCATACAGTTAAGAAGTCATTCACCTTCGTTTGCATTCTTGGAAGATGATGGACCTGAGACTGTACTTACAATGCCCTGGCAGACCATGCAATGTTTACAAAGAACCAGAGAACGTTCTATTGCTGGTCCAGATTTACCCTAATGAGTGACGGGTTAATGGAAGCTCTCTGAGTGAAATAGTATGGACAAAATCCTCTTAGTCCTCTATCCCTCCCTCCTCTCCCCCGCTGTGTTGGTGAGGTCACCAACACAGTCTCCAGTACTCTGCATCACACTGTGTTGTGGATGGCAGGTAGCTGTCCTCTGCACAGCAGAAGCCTCAGCTTTGGGTGCTGCGTGACACCGTGTGCTTCCTAGCGTGTGAAAGGCGATGGGCCGGTGTACGTTGTAGTCTGTAATGTACTGAACCTGCCCGTGTGTGTGTGTAAATCAGCCTTGTAGCTCAGCCAATAAGAGCATGTAGGATGTGTGTTGGTCTGTAGGCTATTCACGTGAGGTAGCCGCCATGTTTAAAGGTCTTGTTTAAGGATGCTTTTGACACAACCAATATTAGGGTGGCAAGGCAAGTAGGCAACTCATCGTAATAACATGGAGAGTGTGTTTTGAGTGGTGTAATGGGATGTGTCCGATTTTTTTTTTATATCGCATTCTAGCTTATTAAAACTTCATAAAAAATGGCCAGTATTTATTTGGTAAAAAAAATACCTTCAACCTTATGATTAGCTTTGTTCATCATCATGCAAACATCTGCTTGTCGTTATATATAGATTGGGACTCCAATGTTCCCATTGTTCAGCGAGCAGCCTATCTGATAATGAACAAACAGAGCCATAACTGTACCGAGATCAAGGTAGTGAGTCAGAAACCTTCAGACGCCAACCCTGCAGGCTGGGCTTCACACATCGTGACTCCAGACGCACGTTATCTTCTGCCCACCCCCTACATCAACATAGTAGTTTGAACAAACATTCAATCAGACTACCGACCGCAGGTTATGTTATGGATGTGTTATGGGCTGATGTTTTGGTTTGGTGGAGGCTACCTAGTGTATATAAATAGAAACTACCATTCCAGTCAGCTGCCTGCTTGGTAAATGGTATGCATTGTAATGTTGCGATGCCCTGGCTCAACCAGTCACAGCAAAAGCTTTCTGTTTAGGGAGGCTCGTTTAATCAAGGATCGCACGCTGGCAGCGAGCTGTAGTCGTTTGTCTTTTATTCCTTATCAGTAAATGTACAGAAGATAGATGGTGGACCTCGCATGGTTTCTTCGTGTGGTATCTGTGGACAACAAGGTATGTTTTTTGGAGTCATTCTCAAAATGCAATGGGATGGGGATGGCTAAAGTGGGTCTGGGCACCGGCAGTTACGTCTTAACATGGAAAATGCCGAGAATGAAAAACATCCGGCTATATCTGCCTTTTGTGAATTATTCTGTACGCTCCAACTTGATACTACCCTATCACACCTTTTCGTTCACATGGTCCGACACCTGATTAAGATTGAAAGTTTGAAAGTGAGATGCCTTTATCATGCTGAATTAATGAAACGGCTGTTACATTGTGGCTATACCAGACTATAGTCAAGTTGTTATGGGGTTCATTGTAACACTTGTATACATGTTTATGGAAAATATTTAACATCACAAAGTGATAATATAGCCTGAAAATATTGCTTCACATACTGCATGAGCCTATGTTTAGTGTTGATAAGGCAATGAAATGACGATCACTTTTACACGGACATGAGATACATGGGTGTGTCAATATTATAATGCAGTTACGTAAAATATATCCCACAGATGACTCAGGACTCGTGGGTGCATTCATATGGTGAGGTTATTTGTAAACCATGTGTTGTTCTATGTTGTTGTTGCCTGAGCCAATAGCATAATCCGTCCCTTGTCTAAGTCAAAGACAAGCTTACGCTTCATTGTTGTAAAGATGTAATGTTGGTTCACCACCAGCACTTTTACAGCTCGTGGACAGCAGACTGCAGAGTGAAGTAAAGCATTTTACACCTTCTTCGTTTTACGGTCGTTCGGTACGTTTATGAGCCCCTGCTGTCTGCCACTGCATCAGGACAGATTCCATTTAGTACAGCAGTAGAACTGAAAAGGACTCTGGGTTACTTCGGGTGAAGTTGCTTTAGGTTAGGTCTAGGTGTTCCTTATTGGGACGACCTGACTGTTCTGTTCATATATTTTTCGGGGAACCGTGCACGCTGTCATTGTGACTTGGCCTTAGTGCGTGTGCGTGTGTGAAATTTCCGAAAAGCAAGATGAACTTCTATATCAAAATATCAGTTTTTATTTTAATTCCTAGGTTGGTCATAAAGGGCCTAACATGTGTTTGTTTACTTTTTGTGTCCGACACTTTGTTCATTCATAAAATGAAAAAAACATATCAACAATATCATCATCCGTCTCAACGTGACAAACTGTTTTCTGCAGATTTTAATAGCCTATTGGGAATATGAGAATGCGTAGACAACTCAATTTTAGCGTGAACACACAATCACCGAGTTCATGTACGGATCAATATGGTGAGACGATGCTTCTGCAATACTGCCCCTATGCTAATTTAATAACTAGCCAAACATCCATTCATTGGGGTAGTAGGCCAATTATTAGTATAAGAGGAGACATAAAATCAATGGAGAGTGCTGGGCAATTAGCGTGGGCCAGCCCCTGTAGCTCCGAGATCCCAAGGAGAAGCTGAGGTTTGGATCTCAGCTGATCCTCTTGTGATGAGGCTGCAGTCCGTGGGGAAGTCACTGACCCAGAACTGCTTAGAATTGCTTACTTATCTACATACACATTTTATGGAAGTGCCCTAAGATTATTCTTGCATTCAACACCTTATTTTAGTGAAGGGAAAGCCATTGAGCTGAAGGGGTCATCCACTTTCTATTGATCTATTGATCTATTGATGTATTGATCTCCACGGACGGGTCAGTAGATGCCGTTGGATGGCTTTTAATTCACAGCTTCGTTCATAGTAGTAACTATTCCCTGTTCTATCTGCAGAAATGTTATTTGCAATGTTGTTCACTTTTGCATCTGGTAAAAAACATGTGTATAACGCATTAAGCCGTATGATTGATCCTTAAAGCCTTGCAAATAGCTGATTCATACTGCAGATTGAGTCTGTCTATGCAAGGGATTTCCTTATCAATACCAAACTATGTGCACTTTTCAGACGGCTTCCGAGAAGTATTTTATGTCTTCCCATCTGAGGAAGAGTTGAGAGCCTCGTCGGAACGCCTGTAACGCCCGGAACGCCCGGAATCCTCTGCAGTGTCTGGAATATCAGTCCCGATTCACGTTCTCTGGCCTGGAGGAAACGGTAAGTCTACTCTCCTGGGCATACGACACAGAACCTCTGCACCACGCCGTTTAGATGCACCTGATCACTCTATATCTCCGTGGTCGTATTGTATAAAACGGAGACTAATATCATCGAAAATTGTATTATTGTTTGTAGATATTTTGTAGATTATATAGTTTTTGATTAATATGTTGACATTTAAAATGACCACATTAAGCTTGTAACCAATTTCCACACTAATGTCCTCACCTTAACACTCACGCCTATGTGAGAGTGCAATGAACTAAGTTTTCATTGCTATGTAAAACATTTTAGTGGGATCCACTTTTACCTAACCCTGGCTTGCACACCACTGTATATTGTGTACAATGAAGGGTTCATGCACAGAACAATGACTCCTCCCTTTTCTTTGTGGTTCCTCCCCCTCCGCAGGCCCCTCCCATTTCGGCAGATGACTCTTCCACCGCTCCGCCTTAGCCCAGCAGCCAGGTAGTCCCGTTGGGGGGGTCGGGGGGCCAGGATGCCGTCCTCGGTGCGTGCCGGCAGCCTGAAGGACCCGGATGTGGCCGAGCTGTTCTTCAAGGAAGACCCGGAGAAGCACTTCTCGGACCTGCGGGAGATCGGCCACGGGAGCTTCGGCGCCGTCTACTTTGTACGTCGGTTCGAAACCCGCTTGCGCGCGCTAGGGCGGGTTCTGTTGGTGGGGGTGTTCTGAGAGTCCGGGACTGGGATCAGACGGGGGTCCCTTGGTATCTAAGGAGTACTGAGGGAGGTTCTGCAGCGTTGGGCCTCTAGAAGTTTCGACACACAGTTAGAATTTCTAAATTTTAAATTTAAGTTTGGGATTACCGTGGGAAGTGCATTTACGCAATGTTGGCTTAATTTACCTTACATGTGGGATGGAGTGAAGTGAGAATATAGAGTTTTTCCTAAGTGAATTTTCTCCCTGGTAATTAAAAATAAGCAGAATAGTATATCTTTCGGTTTCTCGCAAGTTGAATAATACAAACATTATAAATGTTTGATGTCCTCGTAAGGTTATATTGATTATGCATCCATCATTGTGTTTTCTTGTATGGTCTACTTTCTGTTTTCCTGTCCAGGCCAGAGATGTGCGGACCAACGAGGTTGTGGCCATCAAGAAGATGTCCTACAATGGAAAACAGTCCAATGAGGTGAGAATCCTAAACTAAAAGAAAGATGAGCTAAGCATGTTCCAGTAAGGGCACACTTTGTATTCCCTACACAATAAAGGGTATCTATAAAGGCTATGAAGTTAGTGTCCATTAGTCTCACAAATCTGTCTTTAGAATAATAATCTCCAGTCTGACGAGCTCAAATCCCTTTCTTTCGCTTCATATTTGTTTCGACCAATCGTGTTGATGGAGGCAGGGATCTCTGAAGTGCATGATGGCGAACACAAACTCTGAACATTTTGAAAGGTGTCGGTAAAGGTTTCAAATCAACACAGAGTAGACCGACCGGCGTAGAAACACACTTATTAAAATCCCCTTCTGAAAGCTTCATCCACTCACACGAAAAAGTTTGTCTTGTCTACAGGCGTAACTCCGCCCTTTCGTGATTTGGTTTCTGGCCCAGGCTGTGCGCCTTCTCCCCCAAGAAGCTCTGCTATAACGTGGTAGGACTGCTGGATCCGTGATTAGTGTGCAACATACAGCCCCCTGCATTACGTGGCTAACTAGGGCGAAATAAGAGAGAAAAGCATTGTGCGGTTTGGTGGCGAGATCAGCCATAAGAAAAAGCATTACCCTATATAATCATGGGCATTGTATTACAAGGCCCAGGGCGGCCTTCGGATTGGCTGCGGGTAAAGAGCGGAAACCGGCCGTCTCGTTGGCTCGTCTTTCTCTCTGCGTGACGTCATGAGCGCTCCGGTCCCTCTCCCCTCTTCCATCCAACTTCTGCCATTGATTTCCCCGGACCCAATAGTGAAGCGTATTTTTTCAGTAGAAGTCTGGCTAGGCAAGATTACAGGTCTGCAAAGGCACACTCACTGACGAACACACAAGCACCCACTGGACACGCACACACGCGCACGCGCAAACGAACGCTGGCCCGAGGTCATCGGTCGTTCACTCTGTGTTGTCTGCTCAGCGGCAAGCCACTCCACTCAAGACTTGAGATAAGCCCTAATCAGATTAACAAGGAAGAGTTTTCCCACAGTGAACCCCTCCCTCACACACACACTCGCGCTGCACACACTGTGTTTGTGCATCTGATGTGATGCACGGTTTCTTCCTTGAAAAGTTTTCCTTACCCTTCAGAAGCAATATGGGATGCGGTATACTGTGGCCTAGTGGGAAGCCCTTTGAGGCGAACTGTGATTACAGGCTTTACCAATAAAATAGTCTGCGACTAGGAAAGTGATCCCATAACACAATCCCCTCCTTCAACAGAAATGGCAGGATATTATAAAGGAGGTGAAGTTCCTGCAAAGGATCCGTCACCCCAACAGCATAGAGTACAAGGGCTGCTACCTACGGGAGCACACAGCATGGGTAAGGTGACGCACACACACACACACACATGCGCACGCACACACAAACGCTCACACACACTCACCCCTGCAGTCATGTGCACACACACACACACACACACACCCAAGCGCACACACGCACGCACACACAAACGCTCACACACACACACACGCAAGTGCACACATACACACACACACATACACACACACACACACACAGGCATGCACGCACACTCACTCGAGCATTCATGCGCACAAACACACACGCACGCACAAACGCACTCAGGCTACAGTCCCGACTCAATAGTATAATTTTCAGTGTTATTTATATAGTTTTCAAATATGTTTAATTCCAAATGTGAGATATCACAAAACACAAACTTTCAAAGGGTACAAAATAGTGAATGATTGACACACAAAAGAAATTGTCAAAGTATTATTTTAAGATTGACTGTGTTGTTTTCCCTGGTGTACAGCTGGTGATGGAATATTGTCTGGGCTCTGCCTCGGACCTTCTAGAAGGTGAGCTATTACATTCCTTTTGCTTATTAAACGTCACGTTAAAACACATTTATCTCACTGACAATGTACGAGAAAGCGGTGTTATTGTTTTAAAATCATCTCCCCCCTTGCCTACAGTTCATAAAAAACCCTTACAGGAAGTAGAGATTGCTGCCATTACCCATGGTGCTTTGCAGGGGTTGGCCTACCTTCATTCACACAACATGATCCACAGGTGAGTAACTCTGCAGTAGGCAATTTATTTTAGCATATTTGCTAAAATAAAATATTTAATATTTGCTGAAATTCACTTTACATCCCAACAGCAATCTATAAATCAAAAGCTCTGAAAAACAAGATAGTATCTGTGGCAGGCCTGTAATAAGCCTGTCTGTCTGTCTGTCTACCTACCTGGCTGCGCGCATCACCGGCATGACCGCAGCCTTCCAAAGGCGTGGCAGACCTATAAGCTAGCGAGCTAGTCATGTGTTTTGTAGGAGTATCTTTGGAGGGAGGCCTGAAGGAAGGGGTGGGATTTTTTTGATTGGATACTTTCAAAATCTAGCTTACCCTGGCTGGTTTCTCCAAGTTGCCTACACTATCTTAAATAAAAATGTATCTGTTTATTGATGTCTATTTTCTCTCTGTCTGTCTCTGTCTCTCTCTGTCTCTCTCTGTCTCTCTCTGTCTGTCTCTCGCTCTCTTACTCTCTCACTCTCTCTCTCTCTCTCACTCACTCACAAACACTCAAACTCACACACTCACACTCACACTCAAACTCTCTCTCTCTTTCTCTCTCTCTCCCTCTCCATCTCCCTCTCCCTCTCCCTCTTCCTCCCTCCCTCCCTCTCTCTCAGGGATGTGAAGGCCGGTAACATCCTTCTAACGGAGCCTGGCCAGGTTAAACTGGCAGACTTTGGTTCCGCCTCCATTGCTTCCCCTGCCAACTCCTTTGTGGG
Organism: Molva macrophthalma; assembly: GCA_027123675.1. Taxonomy (NCBI): domain Eukaryota; kingdom Metazoa; phylum Chordata; class Actinopteri; order Gadiformes; family Lotidae; genus Molva; species Molva macrophthalma. The sequence goes on from JAOPJO010033086.1 coordinate 9,455, forward strand.
AACGCCATATTGGTGAGTCTCCTCAGCATGTGTTCAGTCGCTGTGTGTCTGATTATAAAGACGTAGCACATTCTGTCCACCTGAGATAAAAGCACCACCTAAGTCACTTTTATCTTTCACTTTCACTTTGTCTCCCTTTGATTCTCTGCTGTTTTAGTGGAGCGTAAGTATTACGGGCCTTCTGCTGCTGGCCAAATGATTTGAATTGCCCCCTTTTAGGAACTACAGACACGTAATTGAATGTGTTGAAAGCGGTTACTGTGAAAAACACAATGTCGGGAGATGCATGCGATGAACTGGTTAAGATTGAGTCCTGCCTGTTCTCGTGTAACGCTCATTGGGTTTCTATCCCCGGGTCTTCAGGATGGCTCCCGAGGTGATTCTGGCCATGGACGAGGGCCAGTACGATGGGAAGGTGGATGTCTGGTCCTTAGGAATCACCTGCATAGAACTAGGTGAGGGCCTGCTGTCCCCGCACTGACTCTCTGCAGCTGGGAGTTTTGTATTTTTGTAGGGCACACATTTTATGTCGTTATAGATTGACCTGCTTCGATCAAAAATGATCATAAAGGTTCAAAATGTTTTTAATCTACGGAAAATGTAGTTCCTGCCTCAATAATATGTAATGGTGATTACACTACATAAACCTTTTGTGTGTGTGTGTGTGTGTGTGTGTGTGTGTGTGTGTGTGTGTGTGTGTGTGTGTGTGTGTGTGTGTGT
>JAOPJO010033168.1:0-10162 GCA_027123675.1 Molva macrophthalma
TCTCTCTCTCTCTCTCTCTCTCTCTCTCTCTCTGTCTCTCTCTGTCTCTCTCTCTCTCTCTCTCTCTCTCTCTCTCTGTCTCTTTATCTCTCTCTGTCTCTCTGTCTCTCTCTCTATCTCCCTGTCTCTCTCTCTCTCTCTCCTTCAGACCTGACAGTGGGTTGAGTCGGGGTCTGGCTGCCTTGTGAGGAGGTCTGAAAGGCCATTGTTTGGGGGCCGCTGCGCGTGTTATCCGCCGTGCCCTCTCGTGTCACTCTCATGGGGGCCCCAGAGGTGGGGCTCGGGGCCCGGGGCTCTAGAGACTGAACTCTGGGTCTATCCAGGTCTCACTTCGGGCCATCAGAGTCTGATGGGGGGAGAGAGGGACGAGGGGCCCCCTGATCCCTCTAGTATCTCCATCACTCCACTTTCTCCACCACCAGCTACCACCTCGATCACTGTGACTAACACCTCCATCACCGCCTTTACCTCTACCACCACCACCTACCACCTCCACCACCGCTGTTTACACTTCCACCTCCACCCTTGCCACCATACCACCATTACCATCTCGATCACCGTCACTAACACCTCCACCTCCTGCACCACCACCACTTCCACCACCAGGACCTCCATCACCACCAGCTCCACTAACACCACCATCACACCCACTATCACCATTACTTCCATCACAACCACCACCACCTCCTCCTCCTCCTCCTCCTCCCCCACCACCACCTCCACCACTACCCAGCTCCACCAACTTCAGCTCCTCCAACACCATGACTATCACCTCGACCATCACCACCACCACCAGCACCACCTAACGACACCACCCCAGTGCAGGCGTAGGCCCAGAGGCCTCCTCTAACCGTCACGCTCCCGTCTCTTTCAGCCGGAGTTTGTTCTCAATTAGATAGCTTTTGTAGCGACGTGAAAGCCTTTTGCCAACATATTCTGTGCTGCCATCTGGGGGGGGTTTCTCCAAAGGGTAAAGAGATGGCAACCACGCTTTAATGGGGATGTCTCGCCTCTCAAGGAACCCTGAACCCCCCCCTTAACCCAACCGCCACGCCACCGCGCTCTTTAAAGTCTTGTTTTGGTCTTTTCAGCCAGGCGCCTTTTCAGTTTGGTGAGGGGTGGGGGTGATTGAATAGAACTTAACTAGCTTTTTAAAACTTCCTAGATATCTAAATCCCGTATAGAGGGTGTCCAGACGTTTGGAGGCACGCCGGCGCTAAACCCAGACATGGACTGTATCAGTCAGCAGCTGGATTATAACAGCAACATCTGGATTAGAAAAGCATGTGGCTGCAGAACTGCGTGACGCCGCTTTCTTTAAACTGTGTTCGGAACACTTCCATTAATTGACTTATAATGCAACTTTTTTCTGAGTTATTAAAAGTTAGGGAGGATTGTTTCAGTATTGATGGAAGTAATAGGATTTTTATCAGCAATTTTGTGTTGTTGTGTTATTATGCTGTGTTGAGTTTCCTTCTTCTTTTGCTTTTCTCCCAAAAATGAACATATGATGGGCAGACTAAGTGGACACATATGCATTAAGTTGTTGGCATTCATATTGTAAAAACACCATTTATTTGATTATAAATCTTTAAACTCATTAGAATACAGATTAGCATAATTCGGTTTTTATTTCTTTGTCAGTGGGCTTTTATGTCAAGGTTGGTTGAGTATGATTTTGAATGTCAACAAAAAATTTTAATAATTTAAATCCTCTAAATTGTCATTAATGAATGGCAGTGATTGTGCAATTGGTGTGCTGCTTTATGAATTGAGAAAGAGCTTTTTTGCTGCTGTAGCAAGACACATTTCTTAGTCAAGCGGAGAGTGGGGTGAGTGGGACATGGATGCCTACCGGTACTTATTGATACGGTGGGATGGCAGTGGCTCAGGAGGAAGAGCGTGTTGTCTGGCCCCGGTTGAGGCAGGAATTGCCAAGCCCTTTGAGTGGCCATAGGTCAGAAAAGACCTATAAAAAATGCAGTCCATTTACCGTAAGAGACTAAAACGCATTTCTAATAGGGGGAGCACTACGAGGATGTCCCACTTTGAATGATATGCCCGGAGATAATTGCTGGGCAACAACAAAAAGAAATGTACATATACAAAAAGTATATGATACTTACAATCCAGTGAGAGGGACATATGGAGATAACTAAAAACAAACGTACAATAAAGATCGCACTTTAACCACGATTCTTTTTTGCACTTTCACTACATGAGTTTCCAAACATTACGTCTACAATGTACAACATGAACATAATTAGCCTCTTCCCTGTGTGCTACTTCCTCTGAGCAACACTCGCTTCTAAGCCCTGCTACTGTTAGTGCCTTGCTCTACAAAACTAACCTTACAGGGAATCAAACCCCAAGCCCTAATAGTGTTAGTGCCTTGCTCTAAAAAAGTAACCTCACAGGGAATCAAACCCCAAGCCCTGCTAGCGTTAGTGCCTTGCTCTACAAAACAAACCCCACAGAGAATCAAACCCCAAGCCTTGCTAGTGTTAGTGCCTTGCTGTACAACACTAACCTCACAGGGAATCAAACCCCAAGCCCTGCTAGTGTTAGTGCCTTGCTGTACAAAACTAACCTCACAGGGAATCAAACCCCAAGCCCTGCTATGGTGTCCTAAGGCTAAATGATACTTGTGTATTCTGCAGGTGTTCTTGGTCCCCGTCGTAGCCCACAGAATCCGTAGGTTACGGGCACCTCTCCAAAAAGGATACCACGTCAGGGCAACGGGTGGCCTGGTTCGTCTTTCTCGCTACGTTTTCTAGTTCAGTAAGATGCTAGACTAGTTGAGTTTTAGGCAAAGTTCACCGATGTATTGTTCATATGTACTGCACATCATCTCTACGTTCTAAACATCACCAGATGTCTCTGAATTAGTGACTTACGGCAGCTTTTTTGCAGACTACGCTCAGACACTCAGCCGGCGCAGAGCCCAACGGCCTACCTATGGCAGCTATCCGACCAGAAGTATAACTCACGGCTTTAGTGCCTCGCTCTCCGTCTCTCTATTGAAGCAACACGGGGCCCACATCAAACAGGGTGACAACGCCACTGTCTGCAACAACAGAGAACTCTGTCTGCCTCCAATTAATGGAACAATTAAACACGAATAAACTATTCATTATAGAGCCTGGGCCCCTGGGACTCCTCTTTGGGGACCCCATGTGGTCGGCGGGCCCCTGTATTTTTGGAGGCCAATGGGCTTGTGAGCCCACCCCGGCTCTCTGTTCAGGAGTGATGTATCGGAGCAACAGATGGGGCTGAACGATGCTCCTCTTCCCCCCCCACCCCTCAGCCTCTCGCCATTTTGCGCAGGTCAAACGTGTGTGTGCTCTGTGTAACCATTTACTTGTTGTGGTAATTATCGTGGCTAAATCTATTGTGCGGGACACGCACCCCGAAGCTCCCCGCCGGCAGATGAATGCGTCTGTATCTGCTGCACCTGGGTAACCATGTCTAGCTGCGTCCGTCTGTCTGTCTGTCCGTCTGTTTCAGCCACGCAACCCAACCGACGGTATTCAAGTGTTCATCAAAGGCCACATGTCAAAGTATTCATCAGAGCAACATGTCAAAACTTGTCAAAGCTCCAGTGATGCGCAGCAACAATTGCAACGTATGCATAATGCATCATCCGGGAACAAAGAGAAAAAGTTTCAAACCAAAACAAATGAAACTGACGCACCTGACATAGCTATTCAATCTACTTATGATTTTTTTTTTTTGAATGAACGATTATCAAATTGATAGTTCATTGTTTCAACCATCACTCCTGTTGGTTCCTAAACCAAACCAAAACAACCACAACCAAACGCCCCTGCATGTCTTCACTTCCCCTCTGAGAGTTGTCAGCCATTCTCTTAAACATTGTGGTGAGTTAACCACGCAGAACCTTGTTCCCCCAAAGAGAACCTTGTCTAACCTAATCAAGTGTTGGAGTGCAGCCGGGACAGATCCAAGCTGGAACCAAACTGTTCCATTGTGTTCTCTCCTCTTTCACCCTCCCTGAGCCTCCACGGCTCTGACCGCTTCAAAGCTCAGCTCAAGTGGTGTGTGTGTGTGTGTGTGTGTGTGTGTGTGTGTGTGTGTTACCTGGGCCCCCTTCAGGTCCTCAGCAGGAGGCCAGCGCTGCAGCATCTGGCCCAGACAGGGAGAGCCGGACCCAGGTGTATCTCTCTCTGTATCTACGTGTTTACCAGCAGGGATAGAACACAGGTCCTGTAGTAAGGACATGATGGGATAGAACTGCACTTGTGCCATGTTTTTCAACTCAATACCATGTGGAAATATTTTTTATTATTTGCAAAGTGATGCAATGCATAAAGTAAAAAATATTTAGTTAATTACTATCTACTATTACTACTTCTACTACTACTACTGCTACTACTATATTATGTCTACTTCTACTAATAATACAAATTATAATAATGAATGTTAAAATGTTAAAATAGTGCTAGAGAAATTAGGAAAAAATATGTGATAAAACTGAAAAACCGAAAATGTTGAGAGAAAGAATATGTAAGAATTCATCATCACAGTTATCGTCTGAAATTCTCCCAACTTCTACTGAAGTTAATTTGTACGATACAAATTCAACTTTAAACCTGACTACTTTCTCAAATGAAATAATTATTAAACAGATGTATTCATATTTATACATTAAAATGTTTACACATATCTTGCCGTCAAAAATAATTCTCCTCTAAAAAGCTGTGTCATGATACGACGAATGAATTCCTTGTCAATAAAAAAACAAATCACAAAATAAAAGACCATAAAAACTTGAGCCAGGCATATCAGAGGAGTAGGAGGAGGAGAAAGAGGAGGAGATAGTGGACGTGACGGTAGGGACAGAGTATTGATGGAGTAAATAATGAGGATAATGATGATGATGATGATGATGATGATGATGATGATGAAGAGGGAAGAGAATCAGGCAGGGGAGGGAGCGGATGGTGTCCGGGGGGGGGGTAGGTGTTGGTTAAGTAGGATTGGTCACGTTCTCCCTGAGACCAAGCCCCCCTCTGCGGTCTGGCTCGCTTGTAAAGCATGGACCTTTGTTGTCCATTTGTTTACCTTGCCTGACCCAACTCCAGAGGAAGAAGAAGAAGAGGAGGGGGTTGGTAGATCAGCCTCCGTCTGAATGGCGCTGTGGGCCCCCCCCCCCAGCGCCGCACACCTCAGATGAGGCGCGGTGATTAAGAGCCCAACAGGCCATCTCAGGCTCAAAGGCACAAAGGAAGCCGCCCTACTTATTCAATAAAAAAAAGTGTCCCGCACAATCGGTCCAGGGCCCCCCTGCTGCTCTCACACTTCACTGATGGGAGGAGGAGAGGAGGAGGAGAGGAGGAGGAGAGGAGAAGAGGGAGAGGAGGAGAGGAGGAGAGGAGGGGAGGGAGAGGAGGAGAGGAGGAGGAGAGGAGGAGAGGGGGGGAGGAGAAGAAGAGGAGAGTGGGAGGAGGAGAGGAGGAGGAGAGGAAAGGAGGGAGAGGAGGAGAGGAGGAGAGGAGAGGAGGGAGAGGAGGAGGAGAGGAGGAGAGGGGGGAGGAGGAGAGGAGGAGGAGAGGAGGAGGAGGAGGAGAGGAAAGGGGGTGATGAATGGGGGACGCATTAGCCCACTATGGTTAAAGATGATTTAATATGCCGTCAGGGTAGCTGCCATAGCTATGTGTGCTGCCGTCAATCAATCAAACTGTATTTATATTGCACTTTTCCTTCAAAACTGTGACACAAAGTGCTGTAAGAGACGGGTACAAGCAGTACCTGCGTCTAGCTTGTTTGAAAGGTGACGTCATCCAACATCCTCTGTGTTTGACCTGATGTTTCAAGAGGCAAGCTATTTGTAGCAAAGAACTGCTTTAGCAATATGTTAATTCACTGGTGGTTATCTCAAGGGACGGACAGTGTATTGTTGTTTGTTATTGTTGATTGTTGTAGGTTCATTCTCCATTTCAATGATCTTTGCAGGAAGATCTTTGGGATTTAACTAAGCACTACTACTAACTACTAAGTCGTTTGGAAAGCGATGGCAAGTTTGGAAAACAACTATAAGTCCGGAAATAGACCAAAAGGTTTGGAATGTGAATAAATGCACTATGGTCTGCAGCAAAAAGCAGTCACCTGTGTCTGCAAGCTGGGAACTGGGTACAGAGGGGGTGGAGTCTGGGTGGGGTGGTTACAGAGGGTGAAATAAGGTGAAGTTTACCTGAGAGAAGGAGGGGGAGGAGATCGGGACGAAGAGCGGGGAATAGCGAGTGGGATCTGACTGGTCTTGTACCAGCTGCCAATACATAAAAAAAAGAAAGAAAGAAAGGAAGAAAAAAAAAGGCAAGAAAGGAAACGAGTCACCTCCCCTTCCTCTCTGGGGGCCACAAAGGGATGAAAGAATGGGCCCCTGTGGGTGGCAGGGGCTCCAGGTGACCAGACCCCAGCCGGCTCACTCAACTGCTCCCTAATGTGTAAACCCATATCCCGTCGTTGTATAGAGCTCCGCTTAAAGCTGCTTCTTAAAAAACAGAGGTGTGTGCGCTGGGTGGGTGGGTTCACGGGGGACCGGGGGGAGAGGTGGGTAAGGGTCTTTTTTTCCTCTTGTTGTTCGTTGGGGACCAGACCACATAATCTGTGTCTGGGAGCGTGGGACAATAGGCCGGGGCTGGAGGGTGGCACGGTGTAGGCCGTGCCCTGCCTAGTGCTGGGGGCTCTCCAGGGTCTAATAATACAGTGGGCTCCGGTTACATATCTGGAAATTAATGGTGTCAACTCTCCAGGAGACTCCGCTATTGTATGTTTGCACAGTCCAATTAGCGGCCCTAGGGGCCGGGGGGGCCGGGGGGGCCAAACAGGTAACTGGCTCTTCTCTGCTTTCAGCCGCGGCTGCGTCTGAGTCTCAACGGCGACGCCACTAGCTACGCAGAAGAGTTTTAACAAGATTAATGCTTCTCAGGGCTTCTCATTTTTGAAGCCTCTTTTTTGTTTTGTCTCAAGGTGCCCAGAAAGGAAATCACAGATTTCACAGAATTGTGTCACAGACGCAATTCTCCTGTTTGGTAGAAGACGTTCATGGTCATTTATTGTGTTACCAAATATTTTGCTTTATTTAATAGAAAATATATAACCTTATTTAATACAAAATATATAACCTTATTTAATATTTAGTATTGTTCTCTTTAAAAAAATTGTTAGAAGATTTTTATTATGAATAGAAGATTTGTTTAATTTTGTCAAGCACAGAGCTATTTTTAAATGTACCTTTGGAAGCATCTGGACAAACATTATGTTAAGTCATAACAATACATTTAAGTATAGAATATAGATAGCAAAAAGATTTTAGTCAGTCGTTTTTACTATCTGTAAAATACACCTGCGGTGTAGATCCCTGATGTTTAATGAAACAACAAAGAAAGATATTTCCCATCCCAGATTACATATTACATCCAACATTGAATAGCCGAGGTCAGATACCAAGTGTCTTTTCAGAATGTGCTTTTACTTTCCAAAACAAAAAGAGTTCCTCTGTAGGCCTCTGATTTACTTCATGTTTGTCGCAGCACAAAGACGCACTAGGAACAGGTTCAATAGTTGAAACAGGGAACATCGCCCGATTGTGTTTGGCAGTTTTGTTGTCGGGCGAATAGAAGACGGACTTTATTTTTGCCCCTTTTTTTTGTTTGTTGCCCTGGACTCCCTGTTGGTTTATAATCTCCATGTTCCTTTTCACGGCCCGAGAATGAAGACACTTTTTAAAGCCACAATGTTCTCTCTCTCTCTCCATTGTAAATCTCCTCTGTCTTCCCCAGGGTCAATAGAAAGCCACAAGAACAATTGGAACTCAGAGAAAAAAAAACAAAGTAAAACTTGTATGTAACACAATGTAATTTTTATTTAATTCTCATGTTATGAAATCACAGGTAATGCAGAGAGGCAAACCTTTTAGGGTGACCTTTGAGAATCAGAGCGAGCAGTGAATGGAGGCTTGAATTCCAAGATTAGCGCCATTACAAAACAGCTACTGGCAAAAGGTCAAGGGTCACACAGCATCATGACAATAGCACATTCCAGCAAGCCCGGAAGGTTCACATGCAAGAAGGAGAAAACAACAGGTACATATCAAGCACAAACCTTCAGAACGTTACTTTTACAGTAAAACCTTACTGGAGGAAATACCTAAAAATGACAAGATTTGCTTTTCAACCGCTGTAGCTCACCACAGTGATATACAATATATTTTGGGTTTGCCTCGTTGATATGTGGTGATCAGGAGGAAGAGTGGTGGACAGGTTGGACTTTAAAGAGGTCCAGATGACAGGATTTCTCAGCCTTAGAATATAATGGAATAACTCATCCTTCACATGCAGAGAGTATGCAAAACACAAATAATTAAGTGAACATACAGACAGAAACAATCTCCCTAACAGAACCACATGCACCCACTTTACATTACAATAGAAATGATGTGGATTTGAAGTAGGGATTTCACGTTGATCAGAGAAAACCAGTATTATGAGGCATGAGAGATGATGAGAATGAAATGAGAGTCCGCTTGCTGTTAGAGATTACATCTATTAGGAGCTTGTCCCCTCGAGTGGCCTGAGATTGAAATAACAACAGCAAGGAGCTGATTGGCTGAGACGGAGATATGTGGGCGGGGACAACCGGTCGTTTTTGCAGGTGTGAAAGCCCTCTCCCCAGGATCGTGAAGGGTTCGATGTTGAGCCAGGTTCAGATATAAGATAAGATAAAATGTGCTTAATTAATCCTAGACAGAAAACAAGGGTTATAGTCCCCCGGAGATGGGGAATATGTTAGCTGAATTAACCTACACACATATTACGTTTATGTACAATTCAAAATAGTGACATTTAGGGGAAAAGTCAAAATAAGATAAATATATTTTGCTTAATTTTATGTGGCACATTAAATAGATCAATCGCACTATCTAACTATAATAAGAGGAGTCTGTGTGTGTATGTGTGTGTGTGTGTGTGTGTGTGTGTGTGTCTGTCTGTCTGTCTGTCTTGACAACCCTTCATTCGATCGACTTCCCACTACAGGTCTATTGCTGAGGACCCAAGGAAATGCATTTTGAATTTGAAGCTGTTTGGATGAGCGGTTCTCGAGAAAGCTGTCAGCAGCAACACCACAGTCCCGCAATCAGTCTGTTCTGAACAGGCACGTTTTGAACAGGCCCTGCACAACTATTTAAAAATCTCTACATTTATTGATATATATATATATGTTATGGGCTTTTAATGCCTCTAAGGACAGGAAAGAGGAGAGAGACAGGCAAGCGGGTTGAAGAGAGCCAAAGACATAGGTCGGAATCGAACCCGGGCCGCTACAAGATGTATCATCTTTTATGTTGTAATTGTGTAAGTGGGTTGAGACATGATTATTTAGCAAAACATGCTTCTCTCTTTCTTTCCAAACATCCTCCCTTCCTCTCTTCCTTCCTTCCTTCCTTCCTTCCTTCATCCTTCCTTCCTTTGTTTCCTTCTTTCCTTCCTTCCATCCATCCAAACTTCCTTCCTTCCTACAACTGAATAAAAGGGAACAGTGAAAGACAAGCCAGAGATGGATGGAAGGACGGACGTATTGATGGAAGAATAGATCAGACAGATGGGTGGATGAGGAAGGGAGGACTGGAAGGCCGCTTCCCCCTGACGGAGACCCCTGCAGCGGAGGCCCACGGTGGCTCGGTGGTGCTGGGTGGGCAGCAGGGGGGGTCTGTGTCCTGGTTAATCATCCCAATGTGGAGCTGCTATCTGCAACTTAGAAGCCCTCTGAGGACCTGACAGCCTCCCAGGAGCTCCATGATGGACGGTCAGCCTAGCCCTGCCCTAATTTCGCCCCTCACTGCCCTGATCAATGATGACCCCGCTGATAGAGCGAACAGGAAGCCCTCTGATTGGCCAAAGCTTGGAAGAGGGGGGAGCCTGTTGCCCACTGTAAATATGAAAGGAGACTCCCTGATTGGTGGAGAGGGGAGTTAATTATTAATGCGCTGGCAAGGTGGGGGTGTGTGTGTGGCAGTGGGGACTGACAGCTAAAGTGTGTGTATGTGTTTGTGTGTGTGTAAGACCGTGTGTATGTGTGTGTGTGTGTGTGTGTGTGTGTGTGTGTGTGTGTGTGTGTGTGTGTGTGTGTGTGTGTGTGT
>JAOPJO010033203.1:0-10157 GCA_027123675.1 Molva macrophthalma
GAGAGAGAGAGAGAGAGAGAGAGAGAGAGAGAGAGAGAGAGAGAGAGAGAGAGAAAGAGAGAGAGAGAGAGAGAGAGGGCCAAGAGTTTGAGTGTGAGAAAAAGGCGAAACTGGAGGGTAGATGGAAAGATATTTTGTTTTTTGCCCACTTTCCATCCCACCCTACTAGCGATGTCTCACCCAGCCAGCAGCCCAGGACTACCAGTCTGTGAAACACCAGCAGACTACAGAGTACATTCTGTTCATTCATTGTTCAAAGACCTCTTTCGTGTACCAATATGATTAAAAAGAAGTAACATCAGGAAGTGGTTTCAGGACATTCATAGGCAGAACATATAAGGTTACCTATTACCTGGGACTTTGTTTTCATGTGGCATAGAGAATGCTGCTGTTAATGTTGGAAATATGTTGCAGGCTTGCAACCACATCAGCCAATTAAAGGGGAGGTTTCAATGTCAATATTGTGTTACCAAGTCTGTCCTTGAACTTGGTCATGCAGGGGGAAATGATGTGGATAACCTTATAACTATTATTTATAAATACTTCAAGGGCGACAGTTGTTTAGTTTAATTCATCTCGGGAACCTTTTGCAATTACGTATGAATATTTAAATATTTGTACCAGACACACATATTGCTGCCAGTCAAAGCAACAATGAAATACATTATTTACAAACCATAACCTTCAGAACACCAGTCTAGCTTCTGAGGGGGGAAAAATGATTTTCATTGAATCACCGCCTGCAAGGTCAAGGAATATCATTTTAAAACTGATGTTTAATTTTCCACATGAATGAGTAATGAAAGAAATCCCAATGAAAAAGCACCATCACACTGAGCATGTAAAACATGTCCCAACAAACACGCACCTCATGGATCACTGGTCTGTTTCTCTGCACCACACTGCACCTGACCAGATGGGAGATAGCACATGGGCACCTTTTTTTTCCCAGCCTGAATTCCTACGTCTCTCTTTCCACTGGGGACGTTGGATCATGGAAAGGCCATAAACGCAATGGATGACTTTGTCACCGTGGACCAACAAAACCAAACACACACAACTGGTTGAATAAGTAACCATGGGGGTCCAGGTCAGTCAGTGAATAATACCAATAGCATTCAAACGAGATGTACACAAACAGAACTGTTTGCATTCGTTTCTGCATGTTGACACTGAATAAACAAAACATTATGAAAAGCGGTGATAATAATTAGGTTGAAATGAGAGGCAGAATTAGCCATATACACCCTCAATTCCGTATGCATTATTTGATCTGGGATTGTGTGTACATGAGATGGGAATTAAACGAAAGCCAACACGCCGTCACATCCGAGGCACCACCTTGGATGGTACCTGAACGTGCTCAGCATTAGCGCTGTGTCACCGACAGAACAGGACTCTGCAGCCTGTACGCCGCCTCATCCTTGTGGTTGGAAGACATGGAGTGGAAGAACAGGATCCTCTCTGTACCACGTCAGGCTCCCGTCACGAGGAGGGGACTGGCACCCCATAAAGGTGGTAAATGATCCCGCGGCCCCCGGCCCCCCTGTCTAGAGGCCCCCCACCCCTGCCTCGCCCCTCTAAAGGCAGAAAGCATGCAGCTTGCGAGTGACGCTCTGGAGGTACAGCGCAGTTCATCAACGCCTGGTGGGAGGAAGAGGGGGAGGCCAAGGAAGGGGGGGAGAGAGGTGATGAAGGGAGGGGGGAGGGGGGGAAATAAAATGGCTGCCACCCAGAAGTCACATGTCCACCCAACAATGGCTCTAGCAGATGGGTCGCAGGGAGCAGGTATAGAGAGAGGGGGGCCAGCCTGTGAAAGAAGCAGAAGCAGGACCTGGAAAGTCCCCCCCACGACCCCCCTCCTGTCTTCAGAAAAAGCTGACTAGGGACTAAAGCAGTATTGGGTCAGGCTATATTTCACTGCAAAAGTCACCTATAAATCCATCTTCCCATCTCAGCGAGTTGATTTAAGCTGTAGTAGGAGTAGGAGTAGTAGCAGCAGCCGTAGAGAGTAGATATACAAAATGAGACAACTTTAACAAGATATCCACAGAAGTACAGACCAAACAGCTGTGGCCAAGAACTGTGAAGAATAACCTAATTAAAAAAGTTATATTTCTTTCTAATTATCTTCTAGTTGTGGCCGAAAAGAGGATGTGACCCACAAATATGTAGAGAATTACAGAACTGATCTTCTCACACGCCAATATAATCATCCAGTGTTCTGCTGGGAAGCGTGATAGCCATGTTCATTCTGAGGAAGCATATTGGTTTAAGCAGTTGATCCTGTCCCACACACACACCAAAAGCCATACTATGTGTGTGTGTGTGTGTGTGTGTGTGTGTGTGTGTGTGTGTGTGTGTGTGTGTGTGTATATGCATGTGTGTGCGTGTGTGTTGAAGAGGGGGTAAGGACTAAGAGATTAAGGGTTTAGCAGTGGACATGTTCCTGTGATTAGTTTGATCCATCACAGGTTATGTCCCTGTACTCCACACAGAGATGAAGGCAGAGACAGCTTGACCTCCTATCTTCACCCAGCCAGACAAACAGGGGTCAAACAGCAGACTGAGAAGAGGAAAAATTGAACAGAAAGATAGACAGCGTCGTCTTGGGACAACAGTGCCATCCTTAAACACCAGAGGGAAGCTATGATTCTAATCAGTGTTTTTCCCGACTGAGCTCATAAATTAGCGGTTATTACCTACGGATGTGTGGTCTTTTGCTAACTCAACCTCTCGACAGCTGACAGCTACTCGCTAAGATGACTAACATGCAGACAGGTGTTTTTGTCATTCAAAGGTCCTATGCCAGCCTCCATCCCCCTCAAAGCACAAGCACACACACACACACACACACACACACATGCACGCACACACACACACACACGCACACACACACGCACACACAAACAGGCTGTCACTGGCTACAAGGCACACAAACTTCCTGTATGAGATTTATTGCTGCTGTGTTTTATCACATCTCAGGTTCCTCTCCCAGAATGAGCCCACACGCTTAATCTCTTCCCCATACAGAAACTTTTGCATTACACTCAATAGGTTTATGATCATCTTGTCGACATTTGATGTGATTTCAATTTAGCCACCACAGTGTTGGAAGTGATGTGAGATACGACACACACAACACAGGCCATTTGTCCTTATTAAAATGTCCTGGTCAAGTTCTCTTCCAATTACGGTCAAAGATAAGCTTCCTGTCAGACGGACGGCCCTCAGCCCTCGGCCGTGTCGCTGATATCAGTGCAGAGTGAAGAAGAACGTGTGAGAATATCTGAAGGTTTATCCAACATATGGAAATCTCTGTCCAGTCAATACAAGAAATAAACCCTTTAAAGTGTCTCTTATGAAAGTACTGAATTAGTAGCCCTCAAGGCTTGCAAAACACCAAAGAATCACAACAACGATTATCAACACCCAAACTCAAAGGCTTTGCTCCAGCTTATTTGAATTCTGCACACAAGAGTTGATTCTGTCTGTTTAGCTGTATCGGAATATTTAGCGACTTTGTCGTTCAAGCTCACAAACCACACATTTGTTTTGTAATGGTTTCTGAACAACAGCAATATAGACCCTCAGTGTCGATCAAACCCAAACGTGTTTCCCCCACCTCACCACCCAGCCCGAAGCTTATCTGCTTCTGGGGAAACAACAGTGTAAACAGCGTAATGAAGATTGACGGCAATAGGAATTAAATGTCGGGGCAGTGGTGGTGGGGGCGGGGGCGGGGGTGTGACCGGGGTAGGGTTTCCATGGTCACCATCTCTTTCCCAAACTGGTCGTTCCTGAATAATCCTAATCACACTGCCGTTTTGGCAGTTGGTGTGCATGGTAAATCTGGAATGCGGTCTCCATCAATCTCATATAAATGAGTTTTATAATCTCAGCGCCTTACTGTAGGTCAGTGCAAAAATACAATTACAGGCAAGAGCCATACGCTGTTCTGATTATAGTTACTGTATAAACCCCCACCTCACCACCACCCCTCAAGTTTTGGTCACACTGTTCAATTTAAATAGTGTACAGGCCAAGACCTCCACTGACCTATTAGTAGCCTATGTATAGGATACCACTCCCAATGAGATGTTGTTTCTATTTAGCTTTTTGCGCAGTGTGTGAATGTCTTTTTAACAATACCATGACCTTTAGGCCTACCATAGATGTATTATAGGCTAGCAGAAAAAAACAGAAACTAAGCAGCCAGCCTGAGGCGCTGTTGTCTTCAGTTGCAGAATGCAGTTTTGTTTGCTTCGCAGTCGATTAGAAACGCTGCTTTTGTTATTGCAACGTTCATTACACAAAGTCCTCGTAAAAAGTAGTCACACTACATCGCATGAAATAGCCTACATGCAAGGTAATACACAAAGTAATACATTATAAACAAAAATATTACATTCACAAATAATGTATAACCTGTATTATTTTCCTATGATAATAAAGTATGTGTAAACAAATAATCAATGCATTATAAGCAATCCATAGGTGTCCTCGACGACGCCCGCAATCCCTTTGAAGCAGCATCATCAAGTGGAAAGAATGTGTACATTTCTTTATCTTACCTTTGTTTTTAGGTTTTGTTACGTTTAATGAACAATTATTATTATTCCGGTTAGACTTTTAAGCATTTATTAGACATGGATAACACGAAATTATACCAAAAATCACATCCTTTAAATGAGAGCCACTTAGACCTTTTCCCACGCTGGATCAAGTTTCTATGTGGCCCTGTACGAAAATGTATTGTTTCAACTATGAAGAACTAGTACTTTAAAACTGAATGTAGCTACTTCTCCCATAAAGATTCCTTGGCTTACCTTTCTTTTCCGGCAGAACACATGAGCCCGGGCAGAGCAAGAAGGTAAGAGTTATCCAGAGTTGAAATTGCGTTGCCATTGTGTTTGGAAGAAAAAACTTCGATATTCGACAATGATGGAAAATGTTATCATTTCATGATAACCACAGGCGATATCCCACTTTATTACTAAGAAATCTGGAGTTGACTGAAATGTAACGACTTTTTCCTTGTGAAAAACTTTGACAGCTCCTCCTCTCTCTATACAGGCTATCCAGTACTGGGCACAGGCGACTGTAGGAGAAACCATTGCATGGCGTGACGTCATCGAAAAAGGAGGCTTCCCGATCTTCATAAGATCCACCCAGGTAGTGGCCGAGAAGTGTAGTGGAGCAATTTACTGAGAAATGGTAGAGTAGCCTATACCATGCGTCTGTCATTAATTGCATATATAGTCGCGATACGAATGTTGTCATTTTGCTTAGCTTGGCGTACGTATGATATATCTCATTATTTATTTATGAAATTAATACATTTATAAATGTGTCTAAAGAAAGGTGAGAGACAGATATGGGACACACACACACACACACACACACACACACACACACACACACACACATACACACACACACACACAACAAAACACAAACATAAGTGTGCACATACACAAAGACACACACACACACTCACTTGCACGCAGGCACGCAACTGCAAGTACACAGTCACACACTCACACACAAATAAAAGAAACAAACATATGTGTGCACAAACCCACACACACACACACACGTAGCATGTGCACACATGCACACACATACACACACACACACACACACACACACACACACACACACACAGAACACACATACCACATCACAGGCCACACACACTCAAACTTACTAACACAATCATACACATACAAAAACTCAACTCAACAAACAAACAAACACATACATACCCACAAACAAACACAATTGCATGTGCACACACGCCCACGCCACACACACACACACACACACACACACACACACACACACACACATACACACACTGTTGATTGACTGTCAGTGTGATCTAGGAAGAGTCTAAAAGGATGGTAATCAGATAATCCAACTGTGCCGGTTGTTGTACACAGATCAGACATTACGGGGACAGGGGTGATGGAAATCATTCCTCAAGCTGCCGTTTATTTCGTTACACAAGCCTAATGGCTCGGCGAATGGTCATCTGTACTGTCAGACGGTGTGCTTATCGTGCTGGGCTGTAATGACACGTGCAACCTGAGAAGAACGTTTCACACTGAGGATACGCTGCAACTGTCTGGAAGTATCCAGCAAAGAACATAAAGAAATGTTGAAGCACGGTGAGTATGCAGTCAAACATAACGTATTTGAACATGCCAGTGAAAAGTTATTACAAATCAAGGAAAAGCCGTAAAGGGCATGGCGGTTAGTTTGTTAATGGACCATATTACTGTTGGAATGCAGAGGTCCCACGCTGTGAGGCCCAGGTTCTTAGATGAGGACCACCGGTCCTGACATCTGCCCTGTTCTGGTTTCGACGTTGGCCAAATAGGCTTAGTTAGTTCGTTTTCCCAAACTTTTATGCTCACACACAAGGCCTGTGAAGCTACTTCCTTTCACTGCATCCTCAATTAGACAACCACAATTTTCCTGTTCATTATGGTACACACCAAAAATAACCCAAATAAAGTGTTATCTTTGTCATATTTGATTTCATCCTCCAATGGCGATGGCACCAGGAAGGCCGTCGGCGTTGGGGAAGCAAAACAAACAGACTCATGACCCCACCAACCGGCCTGATGCAGGAGAGGAGACTGTGTGCAAGAGACAATGAGTGTGCCTGGAATGTGTGTGTGTGTGTGTGTGTGTGTGAGAGAAAGCAGAAGAGAGTATATACCAGAATATACCACTCTGATGTTCACTAATGTTTAACAGGTTGAAGCGGTCCAGTGAGCTAGAAAGGTGACCTGGAGGAGAGAGCGGTACTCCTCCCTGAGAGGCTGCATGCCTGGGAGCAGATGAACCAGCAACCCACCATCGCGTGGTATCCAAACATCCATGATCCCATGCCCCTGATACAGGCCCCCCACAGTAACGTGAACCTGCTTGACCTTTCCCAGACGGATTACCTTATTGTATAATATAGCATACCATAGTATAGTATAGTATATGATGTGGAGCGTGGCAGAGCTGTGAGGCGTAACCATAACACATGGAGTCAGAAAGGATCCACTGTCACTCCAAGCTGCAGCATCTGCTGCCTGAGTCAACATCTCTTTGTCTGTTGTGTGCTTGTTCTGTGTGACGCCCTTCATAAAGGTGTATACTTGTTCTCTTGTTTTAACACAGTCACGGCGGTCAGAAAACCATAACATCCACCCCCCCATATGAGACATCTCCCCTATTACTGTTCTATGTAGATATTTGAAGTCCATACATCCGGGCTCTATGATCAGGAGAGCTCTGGACATAAAAAGGACTACAGAATATGTGTGACCAACGGTGCCTCTGTGATTTTCCTTTGAAAGAAAAGCGGGCGGTGTTTATTTTCAGCATGTTTCTGCATTGCTGCCAAAGTGTGTTCTAGATTCTGTGTACTTGGCATGGTTGTCTCATATCTGTCTTCAGTGGTCTGGTTTGAAGGGCTTGAGTGTTCAAAAAACTGTCAAGCACAGATGAATTAGGTTTCATTAGGAAGGCCTGTGAGATGTCCTCCTCCGTCTGCTGCAGGCTCTTCCTCTGCGACGTCAACAAGGGCTGCTGCTGAAAGTGGGTCACGTTGTTTTTCTTTGTGGTAATAAAATAATGAGGTTATGGTTGTTGATGGTTATTGGTGATGATACTATTACATGATACATGATATTGTGTTACAGGGTTGTGTTTGGTGTGGGTGCTGAAGTTAAACAAGTGTAAGTGTGATTCGCCTGTCGGCAAGGGTAACAGAGCTCCCTGAGTCTCCGGCCGCTGAGCATGATGAAACTTGCATGCTGCCTCATTGCACTGTATGCTTTACTATTTCCTCAAGATGTTCTCTGGGTCTGTTGTGTACTTGCCAGAGCATGTGGTCTCCATAGCAGCCCATTGGGTTACACACACACACACACACCCAGACGCATACACATACACACAGATCAAGCACACACACACACTGACGCACACTCACACACACACACACACACACACACACACTCACACACACACCCAGATGCATTCACACACACACACACACATCAAGCACACACACACAGTGACGCACACTCACACACACATACACACACACACACACAGATCAAGCACACACACACACTGATGCACACTCACACACACACAAGCAAGCACATCACTCACCTTATTTTGTATCTCAACGTATTTGTGATCTAACTTATTTGCAGGTGTGTGTTTGTGTGTGTGTGAGAGAGAGACAGAGACAGAGACAGAGATAGAGACAGAGATAAAGATAGAGAGCGAGAGAGGATAAGTGTGGTGCGTGTACATTCATACATGCTAATGACAACAGCCAGATGGAAGGGAATGAACCACATCTTCCCACTGTGCCGGACTGTGCCGGCCTATTTCCTCAATGAAACACCGCCATCTTGAGGTCAACTTGCGTCATAACTATAATAAAGATTCTGTGGGCCTTCTATATCTATGTAAATGTACTTGACACCCAACACAACAACCAAAGTGTTGTTTTATTTACAACTGGAAAGCGTTTAGTGATATAACACTGATGTACGAACTTCATATGAGCTAGGTTTAGTAAAGAGTGGAAGAATAACACAGAAATTGCTGTCCATGTTCAGCTGGTAGGGTGTGCTTATTTATTGTAGAATTCAGTTTATTACACCATTTTCTTTCAGACTTTGTTGTAAAATAATGAATTACTTAATAACTAAAATGAATAACTGAATTAAAAAAGTATAATTAAACCATTATACCATATAGGCTATTCATCACACATCAAAAGCAATCTATCATTATTGTATTGTGTGTGTATTGTGCATCGGTGTACCCATACTTCTTAAGTAGGCTATATTGCACGTCCTTATACACAAATCCTGCACGTAACCTTACATGGCGTTACGTTAGAGCCGATGATGCTGCCAAGCAGCGCGCGTGTGAGAAATCAAAGCGCAGGCGTCGGAAGGTATCTTGCGCAGACTGTACTGTACATGGCCATTGATGCTGCTGGATAGATGTAGCCCCTGATGTAAATAAGGATGGCGAGGGCCGTGGATGTAAAATGCTGCGTTTTCCTCGCTTGATATCGTTGCATTTTAAATGATCGGAAGCATAAACGGAGGGGGGTCGTTTATAAGCGCGTGTGTCTCTCCGACTTTGCCTTGACTGCTCGCCTGATGGTGTTCATCTACCACCAGCCAAATCAGACGGGCGGGTTCTTCTAAGAAACACTTGGGAAAAACGGGTCATTATGACCTTAGTATCCTCCGGTAAAAGAAAACCGTCGAATTGCTTTTACGCAGCAGCTTTCTGCTTGCATTTTTTTATTCACATTCTATGTGGCGTGTCTGGAGAGGAAGCCCATCTGTTCAGCGTAGAGGTAAGCCGAATAGAGATGTACTCTCATCGTATCATCCACCTCTGCATGAAAAACAACATCCTCGGCATGCTACGTAATAATCATAGCGCGCGGCAGAGCCTATATAGCCTGCCCACGGTCACCTTTTTATAGGGCAGTGGATGATGCATCACACGACACCAAATAATGTACAGTCTTTATTCACGGTGACGTGAAACCAGCATCCGACGGATGCATATTTGAGGTTATTACACTGCGGCCCATCGGCTAAATTGACCCCCCCCCTCCCAATGCATCCGTATAATGTGTAGCCCTAACATTGCACCTAACCGCGTTTCATTTCAACGAGTAAAAGAGCAACATTATTGTATTTCCATTTCCTGTGCGACGATATGTTGCATGAGAATGCATTCTGCACATCATTAAAAAAAAAAAAGTAGTTGTATATAATTGGGTCTGCATCGTTGTGTTTGGAGATCTTCAAATCCGCTGTCTCCACCGGCATAATATGATTCAATATCTACTACTTTAATAATTACTATCACACTCCTCTTCAGCCGCCACATCTCCAACACACAAACACACTGCCACTCACACAAACCACCGTAATCTCATTTTTTGGCTCAGTGTCATATCTCCGTGCGATCTGCTTCTATGGACAAACACACACTCGTGCGCGCACACACACACACGGACATAAACGCCGCACACGCGCAGACACACACACACACACACACACACACACACACACACACACACACACACACACACACACACACAC
>JAOPJO010033213.1:0-5000 GCA_027123675.1 Molva macrophthalma
CCCCCCCAACTGTTTTTATCCGTGGTCCTCACCGCGAGTTACTCAGCCCGCCCGCGCCCCCCGCCCCCCCCGGGCCCGGCCGGGGGGGGGGGGGGTCTTCACAGCCAATCTATCCGTCCATCTATCTATCGATGGCCCCCCACGCACCCTATGTTCCAGATAGCACGGTCCATATGCAACACAGCATCCAGACACACTGTCCCCTAGATGGAGTCACACTGCCGCGTGCAGGCTGGAGCACGGAGGCATGCAGCGGAGGGCATCCATCCGGGGCAGGGCTTCCCCCCCCCCCCCCCCCCGGGCAGCGGTCGTGCGGTGAAGACACCACCCGATGCCCAGACAGATGCCCCTACTGGCTGTCTCCTGGCAGGCCCCTGTCTCCTGGCGGGCCCCTACTGTCTGACTCCGCACGGGCCCATCGGCCGTCTGACTGGCGCGCGTCCACCGCGGCATGTGATCGCCATCGCAGACATGCGCCACATGTGCTACTGTAGATGGGGGGGGGTCACGACCTCCAGCAGGCACACCGACGCACAAGGCGCGAGTGACATTTTTCACGGGCCCCGGCGAAAGTCCATAAATCAACGTTTGTTCCCGTCTGCTGATGATGAAGGGGAGGGGAGGGTCTCGGGTGAGGGAGGGGAGAGAGAAAGAAGGGAGAGAAGGTTGGATACTAGGACGTTAGACTACATATGCTAGACTGCAGCGTAGGAATGACTTGTCCCACAAAGGACTAGAAGTATACATCATCCTAACTGTAATATTAACCCCATGTGATCTATCTTTTGACTTTATCAGAGTTTAGTTTCAGTGTCAGCTCATCAGACTGCTTAGAGTGGCCACACCCATGACAAACAGCCTCTCATTGGTGGAGAAGGGGGAGAGGGGTGGAGCCGAAGCGACCAATACGCGTCCTCCTTCTGTTGTTTCTGATAAATGTATAGACTGCTAAAAAAGTTCTAAAATATATGAGATGTTCCTGCTTGTGTTGCGTGTTTCATTTTCCTCTTCTGCTTCTTTCTTTCCTTCATGGGGCCATGACATTTATCTATAGACGTTATCTATAGACTTAATCTAGAGAAGTTACATATGCCGTGCTGTGCATTATGAGCATGATATGGTAAAGATAAATGTACATTTTATAAATATCCAGTAGAGAAATAACGGTTGCATGTTCATGCACACGTTTGCCTGTGTGTAGATATAAAGGCGCCGAGAGATTTGTCTATGCCGATGGTTGTCTGTGTGCAATGCACACAGACTTATTTTGCGGTGTAACATTGCAAAAACTAAGCCCTATAACACATGGCTCTATAAAAGTTAATGAACAAGTCACATAGAGGACATGCAGACTCAAAAATTATGCTTAAAAGGCAATCATTCATAAGTATCTAATACGTGGACACACAAAGTATCAAGCTGGTAAAATAACGAGGGATCTGGGGTCTTTTTGTTGTTTATTAGTCAAACAAATAAAGGTTAAGGTTAAAGGCTGTCCCTGGAACAACAACCACACAACATCGTCCATACTATTGTAGGTATAGCTGCTCTGGTTCTGCCCCAGTACACACGTTGCAATGGAGAGTGGTGCTATGGAATGGTCCTTCTCTAGCAGTATGTGACCATGCAGAGGCAATTAGAGAGACTTTCGGGTCAAGGAGAACGGGACGTTTTGTTTGCCTCCTTCTCATGACTGAATGGCCATGTATGCGAGTGTATAAAGAAAAGACGCCAATTAAGTATTTGGCAGTTCGATTTTTTTTTGTACCTCGTTGTAATTAGTGCCCAGGATCTCCCAAATACCCCTCCCCCGCCCATCCCCCCCACCCCACTTCCTCAAGTACCCCGTGGGTTGTTTTGTGGCCGGGGCCATATCATTAGGGCCAAAGCGATCCACCCAGGTGCTCAGCGGTTGAATATGTGAAGAGAGATTATGTAAAGACCGTCTGGTAACACACTCTCGGCCCTCTTAAGTGGACCCCTTACATCGTGTCAATCAAGGCCTCTGGGGACAAAGAAGGGCGGGGGGGGGGAACTGTTTTAAATTGGCTAAATAATACCAGATCGTCTTTTTTACTCGTACCTTATAGACGGCGGGATTTAATGTCCATTCAGGGCCGCTTCCGTATTTCTTTAATTTTGAGGAAAGCCACGGAGAAACTGCAGTATTCTCTTTTCTCCCGTTGGAATGTTTTCATGAGTCTTCATGGCCTTTCAAGGTGAACAACAAGGTGGTGCATCAGAACTTTGATGCTCTCATGTCATTGTTGTTTGAATCGGGCCTCACAGATCAGGGGAACTCCTTGTCCCCTGTTAAGTGCGATCCGCACAGCGGAGCCCCCTGAGAGTCTCCCTTCCTGCTCATGGCTGCTGGTGTTTCCAGCACTTTTGGCTAACCCGTAAAATGTCAGCTGTGTGAATCCATTATCCAAACAGGAACGGTTGGCATGCGTATCAGACCAATTAATAAGGGGGCCGTGACCCCGTAAACATTTACATCCACCGCACGCACAATGGCAACACGGACACACACACACACACGCACACACGAATGTATGAATCCACATGCTGAAACAATGATAGACACACACGCGCGCGCGCACACACACACACGCACATACACACACACACACACATGTATGAATACACATGCTGAAACACACGGATATATACACACACACACACACACACACACACACACCGAACACACAGTCTCTCTGGACTGTCTCTGGGAAATGGAGGATTCGGCAGCTGTTGTCATGGTGGAGGTTAAAGATGGGAAATGAGGTGTGTTTGTGTGTCAGGGTGTGTGTGTGTATGTGTGTGTCTGTGTGCATGTGTGTGTCAGGGTGTGTACATGTGTGTGTGTGTGTGCCTGTGTGTGTGTGTGTCCGGGTGTGTACGTGTGAGTAGATGGATGCCTGTGTGCGTGCAGGGGTGTCTGTCAGAGTGTGTGTGTGTGTGTGGCGGGGGGTTAGTCTGAGGGCATGGGAAGGATTCGTCTGAGCAATGTTAATAACTCACAAGTGGCCCCGGGGCCCCGCTGTTGGCTGCAGTGTTCCTGTGCCACCACGCTCCTGGCATCCAACCCAAGGGGACATTCTTGCTGTAATGGCCGGCAGCTGGACCCAGGTTTCCGGGAGGACAGCTGAGTACCGACAGACGGAGGAAGGGGTCTACTGTGGGGGTGGGGGAGGGGAGGGCATTAGAAAAACCCCACCCCAAAACACATCATCACTCTATCCTCCATCACCACCACCAACACCACCACCACCCGTCCCCACTACACCTCACCACGGCCGGGTCACAGAGGAGCACGTCCAATCATGTGTAGCGCTGCGTGTAAACATGCGCTCCAACGTTGTTTCTCGTCGCAGATCTCGTCGCGGATCTCGTCGTTTCTCGTTGCGTGTAAACATGCGCTCCAACGTTGTTTCTCGTCGCAGATCTCGTCGATTCTCGTTGCTGGTAAACATGCGTTCCAACGTTGTTTCTCGTCGCTATCACGTCGTTTCTCGTTGCGTGTAAACATGCGGTCCAACGTTGTTTCTCGTCGCAGATCTCGTCGTTTCTCTTTGCGTGTAAACATGCGCTCCAACGTTGTTTCTCGTCGTAGATCTCGTCGTTTCTCGTTGTGTTTAAACATGCGGTCCAACGTTGTTTCTCGTCAGTGACGAGAACGCAGCGACGGGAAACAACGCTGGACCGCATGTTTACACGCAGTGCCACACGGTGTTGCCCTCTGGGACCGTGACAAGGGGTCACTGTTTGCTGTCAGACCGCCCGCCGTTCACCAAAAGATGTCGTTTTGTTCATGGATTCTGCCGGTTTCAAGAATTTGAAGTATGTTGTCCTCTTGAAATAATGTTTTTTATTCGCCTAAAAAAGAACCTAAGGATTACGTTTTGATGTGTGTTTGTTGTGTTTAGTTGTGCAGGATCACTCGTGAAAGTCAAATCCAAATATGGCGGTTTACCGCTTTTTTCCAAATGATGGGCAGACGAGGTTTATTCGAAAAAGACAAATAAACACGGAGCTCCCGGGGACGCTGTGTGTGCACACACAGGACCACTTCAACTCGCCAGAGTTATTTCAAACACTCTTCCACACACACCCGGCCCAACGGACCCCTTCAAACCAACCCACCCATCAGCAGATAAGCTGAGCCTCACACACACACACTGAGAGAGAGAGACAGAGAGAACAGAGTGAGAGAGAGAAGCGAGAGACCAAAAGAGAGGGAGAAGAGAGAGAGACACACACACACACACACAAAGCATCACTGTGGTCTAGCTCCCACTCGCCACGAATATTTATACACATGTGTATATGTTCGCTCCCGCCCCCCCCACCCCAAAAAGCGTGTGTGTGTGCATGCAGTCTGCATGTGTGAGCATTTGTGTCTGCGTGTGTGTGTGAGTGTGCGTGTGTGTGTGTGTGCGCGCGCGCGCATGCGTTTGTGTGTGTGTGTGTGTGTGTGTGCGTGCGCCTTACTCACCCAGACCCCAGCCTTGGCAGGCCACCAGCCTTACGGGGGCCGGCCCGCTGGCAGCAGGGACCGTGAGAAACGGGGGGGCGACACCCAAATGTCATCACAGCTGCAAAACTGCTGAGCATAAAGGGCTAATTACAGAAATATGCAACCCCCTCGGACCCCCTCCCCCCCATCACCACCGTCCACCCACGCAGCACCACCCACCCGGACCGTCGTCCTCCTTAACAACAACAACACAGCCGCCATCACCACCACCAGCGCCACCACCACCACCACCAGTGGAGGCGTGCTTCTGCTGCTGCTACAACCGCCCAGGGAAGGGTGCAGGAGGGGTGGGCCGCAGGGGTCGGTCTGAGCCCCTGCTTAGCGTCACACACACGGGGCTTCCACCATTAGCCCCGGGGGAGGAACGCCTGGGCGACGACCCCCCCCCCCCCCCAGCTGCTACCGGGGACCTCCTGCCCTCGTGCTCCACGCGGCCGGGGAGGTAGCTACTGTTAGCATG
>JAOPJO010033301.1:0-10139 GCA_027123675.1 Molva macrophthalma
GGAGGAGGAAGAGGAGGGGGAGGGGGGGAGGAGGAAGAGGAGGAGGAGGAGGAGGAGGAAGAGGAGGAGGACGAGGAAGAGGAGGGGGAGGGGGGGAGGAGGAAGAGGAGGAGGAAGAGGAGGAGGAGGAGGAGGAGGGATAGCTTGGACAAAGCCCACAATGTTATGCGGAAAACGTCAAATTAATCCCATAACCCTTCTCGTGGACACGTGTTATCCTCCTCTGTCATAAAGTTGGCTGAGTTTAAGATTAACAACCGCCTCATGCTCTTTTTTTTCCGTTTCTGTCTCCCATGCCGGGTCTCCTAATTGTCCGCATGGCCAAGACCTTGACCAGACCCAAACCCCGGGATTGATTGCCAAAGGAGGCTTATAATAACACAAACCCTCCACCGGCTAGTTTACTGGATGGACAAAGAAATAGCCTTCAACTTCTGTTGGAAGCTCAGCATGAAAAAACCCAGGTAATTAGATGAATTACCACTGATTAAGGGGATACTCATCAAAGGCTTAATTCAAGTCAAGAAACCTGAGATTGCAATTGGAATTGCATTTGGCTTTTATTAAACTAACATTGGATTGTTTTACATCGTGCCATTTTCACTGCTATATAATATGATTAACAGACACCGTTAATTAAAAAATGATCCCTTGCAAAATGTACATTATGTGTCAATATAGTTCCTAGGACGAAATGTTCTTCCCTGACTCAAAATCAACAATGAATAATGTTATTAGAATATTTTCATTGTTGTTCTTGGATTTTGGCGAATGCCTCTGCTGGTGCTGATGTTTTTGTTGTTGCTGTGCTGTTCCTACTTAAACTCTAAATCCCATTGAGGGAAAACCAGTTTTCTCAGCCAAGTCAGTAAGCGGGTTACAGCAGCCGAAACACCCGCCAAGGTTACAAACCAAGGGACAGCAGCCTCCCTGATAACACGCTGCTGTAATGTCCTTGTTCGGTATGTTCTGGTCAACCTCCAAGGCTGCCTGACCGTCCACTGACCTACCACGCTAATTACGTCAACACCGAAACGCTCCCTGAAACACTCATAAAATGGAGGAGGAGTGACTTTCAGAAGCCAAGACGACACTGGAAGAGGAAGGTAGAGAAGTAGAGAAGCAATCATAGAAAAAGCTTATAAAGCCCCTTTTGTTAGAAATAGAGTCGTTAAAGTAAAAGACTGCAGGCATGGATGGCTCTCGGAATGGATTTCATTACCGGACGGTTTTGTTCTGTATTATTTGGTATAATTTCATCTTGGCTCTAAAATGAGGGGTTGGTGGGAGGGAAGGTAGGTTTTGAGTTTCTAAACAGGTGTTTTATGTCTCAAAATGATCAATGGTTGTGCTATATTCACCTTGGTATTCATGGAGTACCAACACTACTCCACACTTCTGTCTATTATGTGTGTGAACGCCGAAATAAACCGAATCCGAAAGAAAAATCGAAACATACAGTAAAGACAGAACTGTTTGTAACTCTTACTGCATATTTAGATTGAATCATACAAAACTAGTAAAACAGTACTACAGCGCTATAGATGAGCCACATACATACACAAAGATGTTATTAGTAATGCACAATAACAATGAATATATGCTGCTCATTAATGAATTGTGGAATAATGATATAAATGAAAACACACTGAAACATCTATCCCAACTGAACCACATTCACTCCATTTTAAAACCCTCCTCATTTTTAAAGAACAAATTTGCGAAATAACTATGCACTTTTTTTTCAATTGCCTTTAACTTTGCTTTTGCTGACGCGTCATTGCCATTAAGTAATGTACCCTGGCATAGAATAGGCGTACCCCGAGGCATTACCTTCCTACAATTTGGCTGATTAGGCCTGCTGCGCTGGCATCCAAAGGGTTTTAGATTAATCGGACGGTTTGAATACATAATGCTAAGATGGTTGATGGCTGAATAGAAAATAATACGGGGATGGACAGAGAGGAAGGGTGCTGGTTGGGATGGGCCAGAAAACAGGCATTCATTCTTGTGTTTAAAAAAAAAGACCCTACAAAAATGGGTAAAGAGAGAGAGAGGGAGAAAGAGAGAGAGAGATTTACAAAGAGAGAAAGAGAGAGAGAGAGAGAGAGAGAGAGAGAGAGAGAGGAAGGAGAGAGAGAGGAGGGAAAGGCATTTAGCATCAAAATGAACATATGATGGGAGACGCAGGGAGTGGTTTGCCAGAGGTCGGAAAATGACGGGAAGAGGGGTAGAGGGAAGGAGGGGAGGGGAAGGGGGGGGGGATAATGAGAAAAGAATGAAGGGGAAAGAAAGAGAAGAAAAGTGAAGACAGCCTGCTGTACGGGAGATATACTCCACAGGCAGCGAGAGACGGTTAACAGGGGTTTTCGACGTGGAGTATCGCAGACAGACTGAGGCTCCTGTTACCGCCGTGCCGTGTGTTTGATTGCAGCTTATTGCATTAATACACGCACAGAAACATGCATACACACACACACACACAAACACACACACACACACACACACACACACATACACACACACACACACACACACACACAGACACCAGAGCCCTTCACAATCACTTTCCTCTGTATAACCTGTGTTTACCTATTGTTATTTTCTCATTCATTTCCCCCTACATTGTCTCTCCTCCCCCTCCCTTCTCGCACACCATCACTCACTCCCCAGAGGAGACCATAGCTCCTTCACCACTCTTCATTGCGCTCTCGCTCTCTCGCTCTCTCTCTCTCTCTCTCTCTCTCTCTCTCTCTCTCTTTCTATCTCTCTCTCTCTCTGTCTCTGTCTCTCTGTCTGTCACTCTTTGTCTTTTTTCCCTGCTGCCACCACTCCATCCTTCTCTTTTTTATTCATCTCTTCCACTGTAAATCATCCTCAGTCTGTTGTGGTAGGAGAACCTCCAGGATATTGATACACGGATATTAATCATAACACAACTGACAACTTTTTTATTTATTTTTAAAAACCCTTTCCCAGTTTGAATCTCCCTGTGAATGAGCCATATTTCCATAACTCCTGTTCTCTCTCTGACCGCTACCTCTGGTGGTCTCGTCAGTGTGTGTGTCAGCTTTCCCCTGACCAACTTCCCTTTGCTTAAGCCCACTCCAAACTCCAACCACAGGCACGCTAAACCTTTTATCATAGCTCTCGTCGCATGCAGCGTCGAGACAAGCGAGGCCCCGTGTATTTTCCACCTTTTTACAACGGCCAAAGACATCCGTTAAAAAAGCCCGTCCATCTCTTCAGGCCATGACGTCAACAGCGTGCTCCTTCACAGAGAGCGCCTAGTCATTTGTGTTGCCTGAATAAGCAGGTGTGGGAGTGGGAAATGGCATTCATTAAATATTTGACTTTGAAGACGCCAAACATCTCCGCTGCTTGTAAGTAATTAGAAGGGAAGTGCGCCGGTGAAGTACGGCAGCAGACGGCGAAGGACCCAGCAACAAGGGGAGGTGTGATCCTCCATTCGCTCTCACACACACACACACACACACACGCGCACACACGCACACACACGCACACGCGCACACACGCACACACACGCACACGCGCACACACGCACACACGCACACACGCGCACACACACGCACGCACACGCGCACACACGCACACACACGCACACGCGCACACACGCACACACACACACACACACACACACACACACATGCACACACACACACACACACGCACACACTCACACACATACACGCACATACACACACACTCTTTGTCTTTTGGTTTTTAAAGGGCAGTTAAACGCATATCTGGGTGGTACAGGCGTTTTTTTTTTTTTGTTTTTTTATTGGACAAAAACGGGTTGAAACTCTGGTGGACCGAATCTGGGAGTGTTAGTGAAAAGAGAGAAAAAGGGTCTGTTGGGAATAGTGTGCCGTATGGATGAATGGATGTAATTAGCCCTGTGGGTGGATGCACTCTGCCTCATCCACTACAATGGGCAGGATGCTACGTGCCCAGGCCACATCACTCACTCCTTCACATTATCATGTACGTCTCACTTCCTCTCAGCCAACTAGGCCTTCCCCCTTCCCCCTTCCCTCCCCCTTCCCTCCCCCTTCCCTCCTTTTATTCCATAACCAACTCCACCGCAGACACACACAAACACACACACAAACACACACAAAAACAATGAGCACAACCACACATGCACACACATGGCAGTCATTGAACGCACAATGAACAAACACACGCTTACACACGCACACACTTACACACACACAAACACAAATAAACCAGGAACTAACACACAGACACACACACAGTGTAACAAACTGTAAGCGGATATGCAACACAGTTCATATGGCTGGCAGGTTTTGTTCTGTGGCAAAGCGGGTATCTCTGCACCACATCTGAGGCTTGGTTAGCAAAGAGAGAGACAGAGAGAGAGAGACTGTCAGCTCTCTCTACTATAGCCTCTAACATGGCCAGGGTTAGAAGAGAATGGATACCAGCCCAGCCTAATCATCATGTGATGAATCGCTGAGACGCAAAGCCCTGAGCTGTGGTCAGGGGATCACAGATTGTAAGATCCCACCTCCCGACACACACACACACGCGCACACATGCGCGCACACACACACACACATACCCTCAGGGCCTCCTAGACCTTAATGATTTATACGTGTTCCCTGACAAATGACTCTATTTCCTAAATCATATCGTAGGCTGCCAAGACCGACTGTCTATGTGGATCGTGTAACGCCTTGGAAGTCAAACCACCTTTAGTCTTTCAGTCTCAGATTTGCCTTGAGAGACAACTAATGATGCAAGTCAATCATATCATGTCAAGCTTGACAGGAGTGTGCGTGTGCGGGGGGGGGGGGGGAGATATTTTCAATGTCTATTGCAGCTTCTGTTAGTCCTCGACTTGGCCGCTCCCTTGGCAGACCATGACTGAAAATCCATTGGCCCTTTCCCAAAGTGGCTGTGATTTGCCCCCCTTGCAATGTGTGTTTTTACACATTGAATTGTCTTGCATTTCTGCTGGGATGACTTTCGTTCCTTCTATCCGTCCAGCCCGGAACCAATGCAGTGCTGGGCCAAACCGGGTCTTCGATATTATTTTGTGGTGTATGTTGCATCCACATTCAGATGTATGCATACGCAATATTAAATGGTTTTTGTATTTCAATCATGTATTTCTCCTTTTTTGTACCCTGGCTCATTTCACCCATCCCACGCCGGGCAGTCTGCGAACGGTCAGCGGTGAACCGGGGACCATGTGTCTTTCGTTTCCCCTTCCAATGGCTTCCAACCAAAGTCAATCCTCCCTTGTCCGATATTGGCCATGTCGTCGATGGGCGGGGAAAAAATAAATAAGACGGAATCCATGTGCGATTTTCCTTTCTGGACTAATGGTTTAAACAACATTGTGACACATACGTACATATGCCTAGAGGTTGACTCCTCAGTGAGGTAATGCAAGTGCAAAAAAAGAAACCCTGCTGAGGAAAGGTGTATGGACAGGGGCTAAGAGGTGTGGAGAAACTAGGGGAAGCAACAAAACAGGTCTGGGCTTTCCGGCCTCGCGCCAGATGCGAGACTACGAGTCACAAATGACAGAACTGGGAGCTCGAAGCCGCTAAGTGTTAAGGTATATTAAGGTTATGGAAAAGTGTGTTCAGGGTAAACATTTATCCAGGCTTTTGACGACGAGGCCTCCCGTGTCCGTGTGTAATGGAGGCTGAGCAGTATGTTCCAATAGCATGCTCACTCGTGTCACTTGTGTCACCCTGTGCACACACAACGCACTCGTTTTTGCGGCAAAACGACGCAACCCGTTGACTTTGACTGGAAACAAGGAAAAACACCCATTATCTGAATCCATGGGGCGGGGCCCCTCTTGGGGTTGCCTGATATGCAGATGAGGTCACGGAGATTGCTATCAATATTTGATGTTGCATTTTTGATTCCAAATAATATAATTTAAAGGGATTTAAAGGCTCATAAACATCCTGTATATACATACAGATGACTGACCCAATGATTCGTAGCGAGCCGCTACTTTCGCTAACTGTGGAGCAACGCTTCAAGCAAGACCGTTGAATGGCTTTTGGGAAAAACCTTGACAGGTTAATAATAGGTGGAGATAATGGATGCCTGTCTCTTTAAGTGGGGAAAGGTTAATTGGTAATAATTGTTAAATAACAGAGTGGGGCCATAGGAGACCTCTTGGCAGCCATTGACAGACAGACGTTGTAATGGCAGGTGGGGGAGATTGGATTAAGAACAATTTTGAGCAACAGATAATTATCTCCCATCATTAAGGAGCTTTATGAAAGATTTATAACTGCTGACTGGGTGCCTGTAATCACGGACAGATTTTTCCATTTATTTTAGGTTGTTCATTAACTATCTGTGAGGGGGGAAAGGTTAAGGGAGGATATGGAAGATGGGAAATGAGAATGAAGAAGAGAGATAAAAGTAAATTAAGTCCAAGGGGGAGATTTAAGGGAGACATAAACTGAAAGAGCGATAAAAAAAAGCGAAAAAAAATAATTTCAGGATTTTTCCTTGTGAAGCTCTTGGATTCAGTTTATTAACAAAGAGCCAGTCATAGAAAAGTTTGAGATTGTCAATGCTACAATTAATATGAAGTCCCTTTTATTCCAACATCTCTCATTTAGGTCTTCAGAGGAGGTTGAGCTCCTTGATGTTGATGAGGTCATGTATTTGTTTCATGTTGCCTCTTGATGGTCCCTTCATGTGGATTCTGTTAGCGTCAAGTTCTGGGCCACTAGATTGCGGACAGGCACCAACCACCACACTTAATAGATCTCAGGGACAGGGAACATTGAAGAGAGAATCGGGACCAATGGAAGAGCTCGTTGTTCATGGAGAAAGCCCACTTGAATTAATGAGCTCCAATGGTTGGAGGGAGATTATCACCACCACCACCGTACACATACAAAATGAGATCATCCAGCTTACGTTAGAAAATCGTAAATTAAAAAAAAAGAAACGAAGCACTGCGAAAAGTTTCACAGAAGATTCCAATGTCTTTTAAGAGTCGACGCCTACAACGCATCTTTTCTCTGCACACGCGATGTTCAGCCGTCCACCCACCATGTCTGGCTGGCTCTTGAAAGTGAAATGTCCAGCAGTAGGAGGGGGTGTAACGTGGCGGCGGATAAACTGGGGAAGAGCGCACGTAGGCCTGCCCGTTGAGGGACATGGAGAGAGAGAGAGAGAGAGCGAGAGAGAGAGAGAGAGAGAGAGAGAGAGAGAGAGAGAGAGAGAGAGAGAGAGAGAGAGAGAGAGAGAGAGAGAAAGAATGGGCGATGCCTTTGTTCCGCATAATCACATCTCTCGGTCATTCTCACTTGACGATGGAACACATGACTTACGATGGAAAAAAGACATTTATTTGCAGGGACCAGGCCAACGACCACCTGAGTGACGGGAAAAGAGATGAAGACTGGGGCACAATGGGAATGGAGATGTTAATGTATCATAGCGTCTGTAGCGGCCTTTTTATCAGTGTCTTCTCACGAGGAATGCATTGCTGAGATGTTGCAACAGAATCACGAAGGAGTTTGGTTTCATTGCAACTGGCAAGTAAAGTTTTAGCAGATGGGTGTTTCTGGGAGACATTGAAGGGGTTTTGGAAGTGTTCACATGTGTTTTTGAAGATGGTACTTTGGTCATTATGGAATATGAATGGGTATTTATTAGATGAATACTGACATACTCAGATCAAAAGAGAAATGACACTACTATTATTCTCTATATACATTTGTTCATGAATACTTTCAGAAATAGCTGTCACTGTTTTTCGGATGATAAAGGTATTAGGTTCT
This sequence comes from Molva macrophthalma, assembly GCA_027123675.1. NCBI lineage: Eukaryota > Metazoa > Chordata > Actinopteri > Gadiformes > Lotidae > Molva > Molva macrophthalma. The sequence goes on from JAOPJO010033301.1 coordinate 7,821, forward strand.
TTTTTTTGTTATGCACCCATACAAATACCTGATAAGAGATCTTCATGCAAAAGAGAATGTGAAAGAATAATAAATAATACTAATATGTGAAACATCAGTTCCCATACATCAACGTCTTATCTGCTGAAGGTGTAAAGAAGATGGGGAGATTAGTTGGGGGAGAAATATCGTGAGATTGAGATTGAGAAAGACAGAGAGAGAAAGAGCGAGAGAGAAAGAAAGAAAGAAAGAAAGAAAGAGAGAGAGAGAGAAACAGACCAGATATAAATGACCATGGGCATCCAAATAAACACAAACCAGATGTAGAACATTTGGAACACATGTCCGAACGAAGCACAACTGTAAGGGGAAGTATGCTCATGTTTATAGGTTATTAACTACATGCTGGATCCCTGATAATATGGGAATGATTGTTTTGTTATTTATTTGGAGTATTGTTTTCATGTGATTATATGGTCGTCCATTTTAATGTACTATTTATTAGAATGGAAACGTTGACAGAGTTAAAAAAGCCCACATCCATCACTTCAATAGATTCCGTAGACCTTGTGTCTTTCTTCGATTTTTTTTTCCAAGGACAAATTAAGAAATAAATCAAATGTAATATTAATTAATTGAATTGGGGTCTGGAAACAAAACAAGAAAACGTGCCTTAAAATCCACATAGAACATAAAGCAAGACTCCAGAAAAGAACACGTCAATTTATAAAACTACCTTCAAAAGCTGCATTCATTTCTAACTTTGGCCCACATTTTGATACACTATCGGTTAGCTAGATTAGGGTGCGTGCATTTAGATTCAGTAAATCAAAGTGCATGTGTTTCTGAGCAGCAGGCGAAAAACAAACGGTCCAGCTTCAATGTGTAAGGAAAGTTAGGCTAGACTGCCTGACTTCTCTGCTACTCTAAATCCACCCCAAACTTCCATTCCCTCGGGCTGTTTGATTGGCCCGGGCCCAGCATGGAACAATAGAGGGGGAGTGAGAGAGAGAGAGAGAGAGAGAGAGAGAGAGAGAGAGAGACAGAGAGAGAGAGAGAGAGAGAGAAGGGAGCGAGCGAGAGAGGGAGAGATAATGAGAGACAATCCTGGCTCGACCGTTTGATATGTGATAAAAAAATAACATGAAGGACGAGTGATTTAGTATCAAAGGACAACGGGATCTCGGCTTCCTTGTTTTTTTCCGGCCACCGGGAATGGTCTGGGCTACGACACAGAGAGTGATCAGAGACAGGGAAGATGAAGGAATAGGCGATGATGGGTAGATAGAAGAGAGTGTTCTAGAAGCTGAAGTCTCTCCATGTGAACAGATTATATTTCTCATCTATGTGACTTCTTTCATCATTTTATCTATATTTGATCTATCTAGTTCCTCTGTGCTTCCTTCTCTCTCCTTCCGTTCACCCTCTTGCAGGTTTCTGATACACGTTTGCACATTCATTCTCATTTGAACAGAAAACATCCTACTTCCCATACATTGTCGTCCGCTAATCAGCCCACTGGCCAAGAGACAAAGCCCTTGCCCTCCACGAAGACCCCCCGCGGTGATGACCCTCCAAAGTGTTTGAAGGACCTGGAAGGAACCCACACACACACACACACACACACACACACACACAAAAAAAGAAAATGGCGGAGCTCTAGCAGCATGAAATGAACTGGCCTAAAGGAGAGACCAGAGAGCAATTTGTTTCTCTCCTCTTTTTTTGTGTTTCTTTTTTGTTTCTCCCTTCTTTTTCTCTCCTTTTTTGGGGGGGTGTATGAAGTCAGGGCGGGAGCCAGCCACTGTCTCTGTAAATGGGAACCAGCCCGGGTTCTGCCCAGACGCCGGCGCTTGGGCACAGCGGAGGAACCGAGACTCAGAGAAAAAGAACCAGGGCCAAAACCCAGACCGACCACGTTGTGCTCTCTTCCTCCCTCTCTCTCTCTCTCTCTCTCTCTCTCTCTCTCTCTCTCTCTCTCTCTCTCTCACACACACACACTCTCTCACTCTCTCTGTCTCTCTCTCCGTCTCTTTTCTTCCCCTCCCTGTGGGCTTCTCCTGAAGCCAGCCCTGTGAAATTCCTGGGTGTTCCTTTTAAAACAATCTCTGCACACAGTGGAAATATCTAATATGGTGTCAGTCAGAGCACTTAGGCGTCTGCTTTGTTGTATCAGTGTTACGTTTGTACGGGCAGCCATTGTGTCATTTCTGGCGCTCGCCTTCTCTTTCTCCCTGTCTCTCTCTCTCTCTCTCTCTATCTGTCTCTCTCTGTCTCTGTCTCTGTCTCTCTCTCTCTCTCTCTCTCTCTCTCTCTCTCTCTCTCTCTCTCTCTCTCTCT
>JAOPJO010033442.1:0-10101 GCA_027123675.1 Molva macrophthalma
CCCCCCCCCCCCCCCCCCCCCCCCCCCCCCCCCCCCCCCCCCCCCCCCCCCCCCCCCCCCCCCCCTCTGCCGGCCGGGGATATATTCTGGGAGATGGCGAAGAAGAAGAAGAAGAAAAAAAGAAACACACTAAAAGGAGGGACTAAAGCTGTGTTTGCAGATTTAGAAGGAGAGCTCAGAGGTCTGCTGTCTCGCCCCGATGCGTGCTCAGCGGCTTCTCTTTCAGTGCCGCTTCATTTGATGTCGCGGTAATGAGCCTCCGCTCTTCTGCAAATCCACGCGCAGGAGGCTACAAGGAAAACAGGGAGAGGAGGGTCAATTATATCAGCATTAACCGGAGTCGGTGGACCAAGCCCTGTTATACACAGTCTCCAATCACAGCACAAAACAGTTGTGTCCTGAATCCACAATTGACCTCCGGACATGGAGCGTGGAAGGAAAGGGCACGTTGAGGTGTTTTCACTTTCTTTTGGATCACCTCTCAACCGTTTTGGGGGGGTTGAGAGTGTGACGTAGACGTAGAGAAAGCATGCGGTTGATATGATCTGCAATCTGCAAAACGTGCAAAGAAACAAGGAAACAGCCCAAATAGTGTTGTAGATGAAAGTACTTTTACCCCAATTTGTTCTATAAAGTGACTACGTGATGCTATCAAATATCAAGGTCCATCACTGGGTAGGATTATCATTGCTCAGTTGGAGATCTGTGTAGATGTGTAAAGAGTCTAGGCCAGCATTACAGAGGGATTATTCCAGTTTTTGCTGTATTCTAGGAGTTATTCCTCCCCAAAATACATGAAGAGGTACTTATGGACACCTGTGGCTGCAAGGAAAGTGATTATGCAGAATACCGCAATATGGGAGTTATTTGGAAATTTAGCAATATTAAACTTATCACAAAAAAATTAAGCAAAAATGCATGAGAGAACATATTTTCAGACTTTATTGGCAAAAGATCTGACGGGATGTTTTCGTGCCAGGTTAAGATATTTGCATTCATTGTCGCTAGGGATTTCTCTCGATTAGCAGTGGCCAGATGTATTAAGCTTCTTTTTACACACATCTTTGTGGCTGGTATTAAAACAGCCATTTCCCCTGCTCAATCCCTCTTTCTTTTTGGGTTTGATGCATTACCAGCATGGAGGGGTGTCGTATCAGAGGTCAGAATTTGAATAAATTAATAGACATTTGGAAATATTTCTCAGGGCTTTACAGCGCTGGGTGCCCTCATTCAGAACACTTCAAAGCCTAATGTTTGCACCACAAACGTGAGAGAACGTGGTATTTTTCATGGACTTGCATTTTTATTCTGCCCTAATCTCATTACACCCTCGGTTGTTCTCATACCTGCAGGGGAAAAAACCTCCAAGATCAATTATATTTGCCTCACTTTTCAAGCAGTTTGTTGTCATTTTGCCATCTGCGGGCCAGCATGTCCAGTACAATGTGGTGTATTCACACAGCCCCCTTTGGCTTTCTGAACAGAGCGAAAGCCCCTTTTCTCTCGCTTCTTGGCCCAATTCAAGGCATTCTTCTCTCTTTTAAGTGGGCTGTTGATGAGGTTAGTCTAATCAGATTAAGTCAACTCACATTGCTCTCTGCAGTTTGTTTTCCTTCCAAAGGCGTCCTGACATCTCCTGTGCTTCCCCTTTATCCTCCTCTTTGCACTTTTCATCCCCCGGCACACCCCCCCCCCCCCCACCCACCCAAAAAAAAACCCTTTCAGCACAGAGTCCAATGGACTTCTTTATACACCACAGTTCCCCGATGATATAGGTTATTTAGAATGGGTCACTAGGCCGCAATACACGGAAGGGTACTTCAAGTTGCGCAGTGACGCATTTGGACATTTCACTGGTGTCTGTGCAAAGAGGGCTGAACGCCGCCGATTAAGAAAACACAAAGCTCTAAATCAAATTGTGGAAATTGCTGGAACCTTTAATTTGATTCTCAAATAAATGTTGTTGGGTTCTTGTATAAACTACAAGTCTAATGCAATCTGCACTGTTTTCTGGGGCATGAGGACGAGACCGCTGCTTTCACGGCTGCTTGTTAACTCGTGCTTAAATGAAGTAAGTGAAATGAAATAAGATTGTGGTTTTAGTTTGACTTAGCAAGACAGGGTGATATAGAGCTTCAGAACCACTCTTCTATTCTAGCAAAACATCCATGTGGTTCTTAAAAATAAGAGGTCTAATACAAGTTTCCCAACTGTCTTCTGATTTAACTGAATTGGGTGGTCTTTTGTTTCGAAATAAAAAGTAAAGTAAAATATTAACATCATGCAAACATTCTTAGAGGTAACCAAAGAAAAAAATGTGTGCAAGATGTAACTAACTATGTCAGTTGTCTATTATGTATGGTCATGAATTGCAACTGAAAGAATTACCAAAAATGCATTTCATTGTCCAAAAGACCAATTAAACCAAAACCATACTGTGGATGTTACAGGTCACAGTAACAAGTTGATCCGATTTTGATTCAAGCAAATCATTTGTTGTATAAACAGAAAAATGAGGGTAATAGTCCCTTGGAAGTACATTACATTTACATCTGCTCTTTTAGCGGACACTTTTATCCCAAGCGACTAACGAGGGAGGCTGAGAAAAAATATTGGAGCATCTACAAAATAAGATTCACAACATGTCCCAAAAAAAGCTGCACAACAAAAGTTTTGAAAAACAACCGTAGCAAGTGCAGAATATACGATCAAAGTCTTTACCTTAAATCGAACACATGTAGAAATTAAAACCGGGTGGTAAGTTTAGTAAGAACTTTAGTAAGTTCCACCCAGTAAAACCCCCTCATCAACTCTAATAAGGTGTGACGCCCAGTTAAGACCCCCACCTGTATAAAAGCAGCCCTGTGAAGTTGTGTTCGCCAGTGTGCCGTAACTTGATTCCCCTTACTAATAGCAGGCTTACAGAGACAATGGGCACAATGAGCCCAGAGAGGCTCTTTTCATATGACTTCAGAGGCCTCCCCAGGGAAAAGACACGGCAGCCCCACGGGCTGAAACGAGGCCGGGGAGTCACTTCAAACCGGCGCGTCCGCGAGGCTGTCCCCTGTGATTACATTACGGCCTATCAGCGGCTGCTTTGGGCCTCGCGTCTCTACGTCACGGGCACGCCGGAGCGCCTCATTCCTATCGCTCCCGCCGCCGGGATGTGTTATGACAGATATGAACCTCGCAGCTATGATGGAGCATGTCTGGGCTTTATGCTACCAGCCCCCCCCCCCCGCCCAGCGTCTCCCATTCCTTCCCCATCCCCTTCCTCGCGTTCAAATTCCTGGGGTCGAAACAGAGGGTGGGGATCAAACATGGGAGGGAGATGGTATACACAAAATATGGCTATTGTGGAAGAAACACAAGCGTCGAAAAGAGCGCTGGGTAGGGGAAGCGGAAATAGTTTGAATCCTCTAAGAAGGGGAGGTTTGTCTCCACTCTGTGAATGGTCATTTATTATTAAGTAGTGACTGAGGTTTTTACTTTCCGATACTCAGGTACCACGTTAGAGTGGTGAGTGCCAAGTGCATACACCTAGTTGATCTAAAAGTCAAAATGTGCAAAAACAAGGGGTACCAAAAGAGTTGAATCCCCTGAATGTGATTAGATACCAAAAGCTTATTCTGTTAAATGCTATTGGCAGAGTGGGAGCATCGTTGTTGGGTTGGATTTCTGTAAACAAGCAAAGGGAGTTGAGGCAAGCATTTTCGAGTAATTGCTAAGGTTTGGACAAGTGATCAAACATGGAGGCAAGGCGGTAAACACAAAATTTGTTTAGCATTTCCATAGTGTCAAAAAGTGTTGTTTAGGAAACTGCCATGATTCAAATTCTTCAACGTAGAAAGAGTTGTTTTTTTTCTCTATTCTTATTTTTCTTGAAACCCTACCAATAGAAATTTGTATTTGCATACACTTTATGACCCAATGTTTATTCTGACTGGATGCTTTACATTTTGAATGAGCATCAACTTTTTAAAGATCTTTTTAACACTTTAATAATAGTTCTGGTACTGGCTTAAAATAAGAATTAAAAATGTTGTTTAAAGCTATTGCACATTTTCAATGGAAAGGGTTAATGAGTCAACAGTATTAATGCTGTAAAAGTTGTGGGAGTCTTCAATGATTCTGTAAAGTAAAGGACAGATAAAGGAGGAAATGTTTGTTTTCTCTCGCCTTTTTCACTTGATTTGTGTTTGTGTCTAATGCATTTCAGCAAGACCAAAAAACACAAATGGAGGACAGAAGTTCTCACAAGCTGTGGCGAATGCTGTCCGGTAAGTCAAACAGTTGAACACAGAGGAAGAAAAAAAGCACATTCGTCACTGCATTAAGTTGCTGAATGCAACCCTTAAACCGAGGTATAAAGAACCTCTACACAAACTCTTCACAAGTCAAATTATTCAAATGTAGGACGTTTTCTCAATTGGTGATGATGAACTGTGCCTATCACATCCCGTGGAAAATGTCACGGGAGTCTGATCGTGGAACTAAGTGGAAAATCTCACAAACTAATATTACACAAAAGGCCAATTTTGAGGGTTTTTTCTCTTTGATAGCCATTTTAAAAGGTACCATTGATCTTTTTGTCCCATTTAGCTGGATGAAGAAATGCCTCGCTCTCAATCTCAAGCTCTCTCTTTCTTGGTTTCTAGCTCCTCTGGACCCCCAAAAAATGACTCCTTTTGTCGGGAGGCAAAATCAATGCAAATTAATCCTTTATGCATTTCCCTGTGAATAATTTGAGCCTTTTGCACTTTTTGTTTGGGGGCCGACTAAGCTAAACAAAAAAAATCATAAGAAAGGTAGAGAATGTGAGCGTTTATCGGCCAGGGGAAGGGAGAGGTGACCCCTCTTCTGGGGGACAAAGGGCCCTTTATGACGCAGGGCCCTTCCATGAGGCATGGGTACTCCGCTATGACTGACCAGCACTGCGGGGGGTCCAGCACGTGCAATGTGGTGCCCCTGCAAACCAGACTTCCATTTACTAGCATAGAGAAAGAGGTTAGCTAGCGAGCCCCTCTCGAGTGCTAACACCCGCTTAGGACCTCCGCCCGTGAGTCTATCATATTGCGTTTATGCATTTTTGGTACTTTTACGTGCTTATTTTGTATCTCTTTTTTTATTTATCTTACTGTCCTGTAGACCTGTTTTCTGCTGTGATGTCCGAATTTACCGTGGGGGAACAATAAAGTTGTATCTTTTCTCACCATTCCCATAGAGATACACCGTAAGGGGGTTGAGCGAAACATGCAAAGTGCAACGCTCTATTTTTCCTGCACTTTGGACAGACAAATGCGTGCTTTGAATGGAGAACACACTTTGAATAGGACAAAATGTACCCCTCCCATGTTGAATAATCCACTTGGTCAGTGCTGAGCAAGCAAATGTTGCTGAGTTTACAAGAGGTTAAAGTGAAGGAATGGACTGAATAAACTCCTTGGATGATCAGACCAGACTTCAACCACCAACAAACCGTTTGTTCTTACCCCCCCTCCCCCGATTGTAGAGATAAACACAGTTCAAAGACCTCCAAAACCATTTTACTCAAGTCTTATTTTGGGCCAAACATGGCAGAGGAGACGATTTGTGTGTCTGAAAACAGTGTATCAAGAGCGTCAAAGGCCCCAGAAACAAAAGCAAGAAGGCCAGCAGCAGAGCGGGACAAACGCCCCATTAGTCACTGCCTTCTCTTTCATGTGTGCTAACACTGTTAGCTTCTTTCCTCACACTTTAAAGAGCAGGAGAGGGGGAAAGTAGCACAGGTTCCCTTCGGTTAGCAAGCTAAAGCAAGCTGTGCCACCATAGATCCGAAACGGCCATTCCCCATTTCGGAAATAACAACAAGTGGGACATAATTTCCGCCAGTCGCCCCTTGGAAACGCGAATCTTCCCACACTCAACAATCGCCAACACACACTCATTAATAACGTTCAGAGAAGTGTGATTTTCAGAAGCTCCCCTTCATGTGTGTTTTCTCTGCCTTGTCCCGTCTCCGGCCCCCCCGCCTAGTTCTGACCCTGTGTACCCAGCCATCAGGTCCCCTCTGGGCCCCACCTCCCCTCCTGTGGTCCCTACAGCCCTGGGAAGAGGAGGCCCATGGTGAAGCTGAAACTAGGCCTCATTAGCACAGCCCACCTGGAGGCTAGCTGGGGGCTAGCTGGAGGAGGAGGAGGTGGTGGTGGAGGGGGATAGAGGGGTGTAGTGCCTTGATTTGTGCACCACAAGCACAACTACAGTGCAGCAGTACATGTTTGTGTGCATCACAATAATGGACGACGTTGTAAAATGTGTGCTGCTACTATAGATATTCCTTTTTTGAAGTCTTGCGATGAGTTGTTAAAGACCCTAAACCTCCCCTCCTCTGAATACCCAAAGGGTTTATACTTACTACGTAAAGTGCATGAAAACAGATCACACTGAATGTGAGAAAGAAGGAAAACAGTTGATTTTAGCGATGGTATCAAGGTAGAAACAGTAAAAAAAACTATTATGGTACCTTTCTTTGAAGTTTGCCCATTACGATGCAAATTCCATATCTCTCCCATCTAGCCCCAACCTCTGGGAACGTATTCCCATAGTCCCCGGCCTTGTTTGGGGTTGGCTTTGCTTTTTATTGTGTGTGTTTGCCGGGTTGTTGACTCCCTCAGACCGGCTGGGTCTCTCTCTCTCTCTCTCTGGGTCTAGATATGTTCGTCTGGGGGCCCCTGTGGATGTCTATGCATGGAGCCCTCGCGAGACACAAAGGGATTCCATGCGCAGGACAGAAAGTCCCCCTGTAGTCATGCGGTTCCCGTCACACAGTCTGACTGCATGCGACGTGTCACGCTAGTGGGCGACCGCTCGGGTTAAAAGACTGCGTTAATAAAAAGCTAATATTGAAAAAGGAATTTGGTCCCTGGAATTCCGTTGTTCGAGTATGCAAGGAATTTCCCCATTAAAAAAGCAAAAGTAGCTGTTGGGTTTTTATGTCTTGGTCGCCATGGCGGTGACCTCAGTTATTGCCTCATTTGACCCAATGTGGAAACAACAGAAGTGGAGCAAACAAGATTCAAAACATTTGAAATCCACTCAAATAAAAGCATAAATAAACAGCTTTTCTAACCCTATTGTATTGGTTTCCGTCATTATACATTATTACGCATAATCCTAATGTGTATAAAATCTAAACAATTAGAAAGTGACACATAAAAAGTAAAAGTTATTTCTCAGTGATTACTTCGATAATTAAATATTGACTGTTACATGTATAACTTTACTGAAAGGCCACTGAAAGGCTCAGATTGTTATTATAAGTGTCAGACAACAGTACGGAAAGGATCCCAACAGAAAAATACAGCTTTTTTCTTTACCTTTCGCTTGATCGGGTCCGTTTGTCATTGTGTCTAACCAAGTCTCGCTCAAGGAGAGGTCTCGCTCGCGAGAGTTGAACTGTGGCAGAAAGAGAACGGTGGAAACGTGAGTGAGAACTGGAGGGATAACATACATTGACTGGGCGCTATTGCCCTATCATGGCATTGCAGCCAGGTTCGCATCTGCAATGGCTGAAATACTCTCGCTAAATTCTAGACCAATTTCAAAAAGAATTGTTCACATTAGTCATTTAGACAGAAAATGATGGGAAAATAGGGTTCAGGTTGACAAATCCCAAAGTTATCCTTTAATGCAAATATATATCTCATCCCAATGACAATGTTGACTTAGGATGAGGATGTTGAAGATGCATCCTTTGAATGTGTTTTGTAATGTCTGCTGTCAGTTTCTCAGGTATGGATGAGCATACAAATCTCAGAATGATCTGTCATCTCATCAAAACAATAATTTCTTTGTACAACTTTGTTTTGACGAAAAGGAGAGGAGTAATCCTTAATACTTTTTTCTTCAAATTGAACTCACTTCACAAACGGCTGCAAGACTGAAGACTAAACATTTTACACATAGATGAGATTTTACACATAGATGAGATTTAGATTAGATTCAACTTCAACTTCAACTAAACTAAACTAAAGATGTGATTGCTATTGACGGCAAAGAAACATCGGATTTTGCCAGTCAAAGTAGTTTGTCCAATGCAAACTGGTTTGCAGTGATTTCAGTGTTGAATCAGGCTGAATCACTGACAATGTAGACCCCAACCAAACCCCTTTCTGTCTGATGTGAGAGCCCCCGCCCTCAGGGCTAAAACCAGGACCTAGTCATACATACTACGCAATGGATACCTTATCAGAGTGGGGAAAACATCCCCTAACATGGAGGGTGGACCCTGAAACACCCAGCGAGTAATGCCAGTAACACCAGTCAAGTAGTAATCACGTATGCGCGATCAGAGAGGAGATACGGTCCGACACGCTGAATCACATCAAAGACATAACCAGCGGACGGCTGGAGGTGAGCCGGGACAATGGATGAGTCATGATGGCTGGTAAATCCCAGCCACGGACCGCCACATCAAGCACAATTAGCATTAGCTTGACACTCCAGGCTCACCCCTTAAGTAGGGCCCTGGTGAAAAGGGCAACCTGCTGACTAAGCACATTCCACCTGCAGAAAAACCCCCCGGTTGAAAGGGTTCCTCAAAGAAGCGGTCACCCTTCTGTGCACCACCACCACCTCCTCCTCCACCTCCTCCTCCTCAGCTACAGCAACAGGCCCTGAGGGGAAGAGGGGGAATATACCCACCAGCGAACAGGCACCCCAGGTGACCAGCCCCTCCATCAGCCTCCTCCCAGCCCATTCTCCACGCATGGGAGGGGACGGTTACGGCGGCTAGAGAGCCATAGCTGCTCTGAGGAAGCAAACGGCCTCAGGTGATGAGGCTGAATGGGTTTCACCTTAGCATGAGCCCAACCTCAGACAACCCCCACCCCTCCCCAGCCCACTCCCTTCGCCCAGAGTAGAAAGCCAGGAGAGAGGCAGCATATGGCGGGTTTGTGGGGAGAATTCCCCTACTTTGTGAAAGGGATCTTGGACGCCTCCGAGGCGATCAGAACCGTCACGCTCCTCTTTACTAGATTAAGTCTAATAATCTCTAGGTAACGAGGCCTCTTAGCTCTGCAGCGGTAAAACACGGGTCCCTCGGGGTCATTTGGGCCGTACTTCCGAATGGTGTTTTATCACTTTTTACTTTATGGCAGGCTAGTAAGAGTTAATGTTCCTCATCAACCATCTCCTCCTCCTCCTTGTTGCCAAGCCGATGACAGTTAGATGTGTTGGAGGTGGAGAACTCTAATACCCACGATGCAGTTCTGATGCGATTCTTAACAAAGCAAAGTGCTAATCCTTGTTCATCAAGCGCAGTGATTTGATGTTTGGTGTTTATGTATACACCATCATGACCTAATTGTTGACGGTTGATCGAACTAAACGTATTGGAAGACAAACCACTGAAGCAATCCATTGTCACTTCCACGTGTTCCGACACGCCCTGCATCCAATGCACTCGTTGAACAAACACAATTCACAAAAAGCGATTATTGATTTACATAGCAACCAACAAATACACAATACGACAACCAGGCTGAACAATTCCAATAACTTCAGCAAGTTATCAGCAAGTACGAATAAAGGAAGATAAAAAGGACGATTTATAACAAGATCCTCCCAACTGTCCGATCCCGCTCGCTGCTTTGATTAAAACGCCAGAGACCCAATGGCACCAGCGTGAAGGGCCCTCCTCTCCGCCGACACACATTAAAACCTAAACACCAGGCGGGGCCTGCATGGTGACCTTGCTCTGGGAAGGCGAGCGGTGATGAGTTATACACACAACATATAAAAAACACGGCGCAGTGCAGGGGGCCCCCGCTGGGGCCTCGGCGAGGGCAGGGGGGACGACGCCTGAGCCGGCGTCGTTGGCCCAGGCATCAGCCTCCTCCTCCTCCTCCTCCTCCCTCCTCTGTCCTCCTCCTTCCTCCTCTCTCCCCTCCCTCCTCTCTCCTTCTCCTCTCTCCTCTCTCTCTCCTCCTCCTCCCTCCTCTCTCCTCCTCCTCCTCTCTCCTCCTCCTCCTCCTCCCTCCTCTCTCCTCCTCCTCCTCCTCCTCCTCCCTCCTCTGCTCCTCCTTCCTCCTCTCTCCATCTCCTCCCTCTCCTCCCTCTCCT
>JAOPJO010033640.1:0-10060 GCA_027123675.1 Molva macrophthalma
GGGGCCACACCATGTTTTGGGGGCTAGGGGCCACACCATGTTTTGGGGGCTCGGGGCCACACCATGTTTTGGGGGCTAGGGGCCACACCATGTTTTGGGGGCTCGGGGCCACACCATGTTTTGGGGGCTCTGGGCCACACCATGTTTTGGGGGCTCGGGGCCACACCATGTTTTGGGGGCTAGGGGCCACACCATGTTTTGGGGGCTAGGGGCCACACCATGTTTTGGGGGCTAGGGGCCACGCCTCCTGGGGTACCTACTTTGGCACGACACCGGCAACGCGTGCGGCCCCAAGGAACATCGTACTGTTTAAACATTTCTGTGAGTTTCACGCCAGCACTGGGCGGTACGCGTGAGTATTGGGTTGTGAGCAAAGATGCGTAATAAGATGCGGCTTATTCTACAGAGTGTACATATCTACAGAGATATGTGACATCTTACCATCATACCATTTCTCCTGATTTCTGTCTGTCTCTTTATTCTGCTCACTCTACAGAGTATAAGTGAGAATAAAGAGCTGAAGGATCCAGCCAAGGACCCTCAGTATAGCGAGCCCCAGATTGATTCCATGAGGGCCCAGAAAGACCAGGTAAGTACAGGAGCTCCACCAGCAACTACAGCATGGAGGCTTCAACTAGCCAATGAGAGGAATTCATCAGACCAGGAGAAGGTTTTTGGGATTATAAGTATTGGTCATCTTAAAATGTTTCTTTCTTTTAAAAAATAAATAATTATTTGAATTGATTGCAGCTCCAGATGCACTGATAAGCATATTTGTGTGCAACACAACATAGATACCTTATTTAGCAAACAATTTTAAAATCTAGAGCGGTGCATTTTCTGAAGAAAATACACGTTGTTGCATCTGACCGGCGTGCATTCACGTGGATGATAGGTCTGTTTGAAACGTTTAACCAATGAGCTTTATTCATTACAAAATGGGCGGGCCCTACTGTGTTAAACCAAAGATGTTCTCGTAAGAAGTTACACCACATGGCTGAATATCTGAAGCCAACACCAGGGTCACAATACAGCGTAGACAGTGTGGAGTGAAGTTATAGTTGCAAACTGCTCCTCATTTACTAGCTACGTTCACTTATTTAGCCTTGCTATCCAATTAATCTGATACATTTCAAGGTGAGAAATATGTATCTCAGATGCTAAATATTTGCCTGCTTTATTCAAATGACGCCTATTTAAAGAAAACTGGAGCGATCCAGGAGGATAACCATTGCTCCCAGCTGCTGGTCATATCCTACAACCTCAGTGATAGTGCAACTGCTCCAAAAAGGAGGTCATCTCACATTCATCAATGGTGTATTGGCAAATATGGTTCGGTCCCAATAACCCGTAGATCAGAGGTTTCCAACCGTTTATGCCCCGCGACCCCATTTCTAGCTCTGGAAATGTTTGCGACCCCAACTTTAACTTGTGCATCTGCTTCCACACAGATTGTTTTTACAAAATCAACATCTGCTGGTAATATCAACGTCCCGGGGGAATGCATCTCTCTAGAACAGCTGAGGTTACACTGCGTCTCTCCTGAGCCACCTAGCAATGCCTCTCGCAGACACCCAGTAGAAGGCTTGGGGTCAAGATAGGCTAACTTCAAATGCATCTACTTCGTTTTCTGATTCCACTCTTTATAGCTCAAGCATCTGCGCCTGCGTCATTGTGACGCAAAGGTAGAGCCGTTTTAAACGTCGTAAACCTGCATGTCTTTCACTTAAAATGTGAAATTGTCCCTGCCTTTATCAGGCCGCTCAGATGTTTCCCCCTATAGAGAGTCCCTGGCACCAAAACACCCGATGATCTCCAATGTTGGCAGAACGGGGAGGCTCGTTGAAATGAGACATTTAACAGCATTGGTCAAAGGCTTCAAAGTATTCTTACAATCGCTTAGATTAAACTAACTATTAACTAACTCTAACTTTTTAGAATGTAAATGTTTTTCTAGGTTTTGTTGAAGGCTACCGTTTTGTAGCGTGGGGTTGAGTGGAGCTTAACAGAAAAGAAGATAAAATTGCATCGCATTAGAAAAGCTATTAGTATACATTTTGAAATATAAAGATTTGTTAAATGTTGAATGAAGTTTAAAGGTTAAAAATGTTAATTTAAATGACTTTAGTTTGGACAGCACGGTTTTACCGTACGTTAGTTCGGTAAAAGGATATAATTAGTTATACATATTTTTCTGTGCTGTTCTCAGGAGTTGCATCAGTACAGAAGAAATGCAGCAAAGTCATGGAAAGAACTGGAACTGGATACCTAGACACACACACACACACACACACACACACACACACACACACCGACGGACGAGTTTACCACGCGAAGGGCGACAGCCAAGCTCGTCGGGGACGAAGTCAGGGTGAGGGTGTCTTGCTCAGGGACACCTCGACACTCGGCTCGGGAGGAGCCGGGGATCGAACTAGCAACCTTCGGGTTACGAGTCAACCCGCCCTACTTCATGAGCTGTGAGCTAAGCCGGACCCCCGTGATGTCACGTTCCGTTATGACCACTAGGGACATAGTGGTCTCTTGGACTCCCCCCGTCCGTCATCATCAGTGCTTATTGTTCTCACCTGTGTTCTCAATTTGTATCCTATTGGCTACAGGTATTGGCTGCGTTTGTGTATTTTATTCTCGGCCTCTGTCAGCTAAGCAATACCTTGCGCTCATGTGCTTCCCCCCCCCGAAAGGTATCACCTTTAGAGAATCCGTTGCTAACCGAAAGCAAGGAAGGTGAGTTCTCAACAAAAGACAAAATAACAACATTGTTTTTTTTTTTTTTTTAAAGAGGTGTCATAAGTGAAGATGAAAACCTTGGTGTTCCTTGTGTTGCTTTGGAGTGGAGCGGGGCTGGTGTTCCAGTGCCAGAGATTCAGTCAACATGAACTTCACCGTAGAACCATTGTGTGTCAATGCCAAACATTTTACTACACAAAAAGAAAAAAAACGACAACCCTGACAGCTTCACAGGAGCCGACATTTTTCAGCTCTTGATCTGCCGTCCACGATTCTCACCCTTTTCTTTTAAGTCGCTCGCGTTTGCTGTTTGGATTTTGGTTTCAAGAGACCCGAACCGGGGACCTTTGCCGGTGTTATCGAAAATCAAGAATCTAACTTAGTCAATCAAATCAATGAATGTATTTATGTCAAATTACGGAAAAACAGCGAGAGAGTAAGTGCTTCACAAATGAGTTTTTAAAGCAACAATGATTCCAAAAATATTATAATAAATAGAATTATAAAACGAACAGAATGACAGAGCTGCATCAATAAAAGAAAAAGGTTTATCCCACACTCGTTTCGAAAGTCAGCCAAACTAAAAGGCGGTGTTGATGAGGATTACTTAGGGAACAAAAGACAAATTGAGTCACGCTGTTATTTTCATCATTCAGATTCTGTTTTTTTTTTTTTTTTGAATCCTGTGATGCTTCCAAACAGATTCCTCCCTTTGAAACTTTCCAACCTGGTTTTATGCTTCCTTCCTCTCCCGTCCAGTGCCTCCTGTGTTATCAGTGCCCCAGCAGTCGTTCAACGCAACGGCAGACTACCAGGAGTCCGTCACCTTGACCTGCATTACCGCCGGATCGCCGCAGCCCATCCTAACCTGGCACAGGTAGAGCCCCGACCGCATGATGTTTTGGCGTTCGTGTCGTGAGGGATCGCAGAGGCAAAGGCGGATTGTTATTCATTTTTTGTGTTTTTTTTACGTTTTCCCGCCAAATTTGCGTCGCGTGTCCTCTGCGAAACACCCGACTGCGAAATGCACGCTGTGTTATGCCTTTTGGCATTCGCTAAATGGATGAAATAACATTAGCATTAGCTAATGCTAGTGACAAAAATGCGCATTAGCATTAGTATGTTAACATGCTAATGAGCCCCGACGGAGATCACATGTATTTTCCCCAAAAGAATGTACACCTCATTTTGTATTTGTATTGTTTGTATTTACTTTGTATTCGTGCAGTTTTTACTTTCCCTCAAAACTTTTTTTGTTAGAGATTGTTACGGGTACACCCTTCACCAGACCCCAAACGAAAAGATTAGTTATTTCACAACGATTCAGGCTGTCAAAATATGGGGAAACGAACACAAAGAAAAAAATCCCGTGCAGAAATCCGGTGACAGGTCACACGCCGTCGTGTTAATTAATTAATTTATTTCCCTCCTTTTTTTCCCAGCAGCGACTGACAGGCGCCTCAAAGCCCTTTTCATTACACGTCGCTTGCCACGGATCCCCGGCTTAAAAAAAGATTAAGAGTTCGCGCCTGTTTGGCTCAAGGTGTAAGGCTGTTTCCCCTGTAATACATCTCCTCGGGGGGAGACAGAAAGAGACATGTTTGAAGCGTTAGCGTTAGCCCTGACAGCTCCCGTGAGCGATCGCGTTTAAAAAATCGTTCTATTGTAACAACTATAAACAAAAAAAATCGTAATGAAATGCTGAAGCGACGGTACGCGTATCTGTGTTTGTGGTTATTTGATTAATGATCAATAGGACAACCGCATTTGTAATATCTATGTTGACACACAGAAAAGAAACAATATATGGTTTAAGCTAGCACCGTCGCTAACGGGTCCCCATCCTTAAAACTACTAGATTCGGTCCCCAATGTCTGCCGAGATACCTAACCTCCCACTTAATGATGTGCATCTGGATAAAAAGCTCATGCTCACAGACTAAATAAATAAATACATGCCATTTGGTTGGAAGCTTTTATCCAAAGTATCTTACTATACCCTGAGTGCATATATTCTTGGGTGGCCCCAGTGGCAATTAAACCCCTAACCATGTCAGTGCTAATGCCGTGATCCATCATTGAGCTTTTTTTCCCTTGGAAATTACCTTGGGGAAAAAAGGGCACTTTCTACTCCCTTTTTTGGTTGAATGGTGGTTTGAGCGCATTTTGAGCGCATTTGCTGCCAGTTAAAGGTGCTGTATGTACGATTAAAGAGCTACTGTTTGAGTGTCATTAGTTTAAAATTGGCATAGCCGTCCATTACGTTATTAGCGAGTGAAATGGTGCTGGAAGAATACCTGTTATGAGGTGAGCGCCTGCCTCTGTCTGTGCTCTCTGTAATTAGGATTTGTGGACCCTTCCCCGGTTATTTCTGACCAATCGGGGCAGCTCTCCCCCCCTGATCGGTTTTCGGGGACTCCATCTTGCCTGTCAGTCACCGGGTGCGTGACTTGGTACGCTTCTCAGTGGTGGAGAAACGGATGGAGGGACGTATTTTCGCGGTTGTTAAGCCTAGCTCTCTTGTCTTTCCTGCTCTCTCTCTTTTTACGACTCCAGAAGGTTACCGACAGCAGCTATATTTAGCTCGATTCACTGTTATGACTCTGTGACACTGTGATAAGTGAACGACACACAGTCAATATCAAGTCATCCGCATATTGTGAGGATGGCTGCTATTTTTGGTTTGTTGCTTGTTAGTCAGTCCTTATCATGAACTATGACGTGTCATTTCAAGTGTCGTTTTGATGTATAGGAAGGTATGGTATAGATATTTATATATAGGACTATGGACAAAAGGTGTTTGGAGCATGTTAAATAGTGGACTGGGTTTGCTGTGCTGCTGGTGTTGGTGAATGGTATTTAAAGCAAAGAGAGAAGTAAATGTTATGAACATGCAATGACGCACCTTGAATTGCCCAGTATGAAACCCAAAGAAGTGTTTGAACGAATTGTACGTGTTCAACCTGTTTTTTGGAAGCATCTTTTGGGACGTAAAGAGCTTTGAGCATCGAGACAAGGGGCCCCATCCGAAAAAATAGATCTCGCCATTTTCACAATCACCCTCGACTTCGAAAACAAAAAAACGGACGTTGCGGACTTGATCCCAAACCCTTGACGCGCTGTCATGAATCAGCTCCGCCGGATGGATTCCACAGAGGGAAGCTTTGAAATCCATCCTTCCATTTTGAGCCAACCGCATTGACCCCCCCTCCTCCTCCCCTGAGAACCATCTCTAAGAGCCAGCGGAAAAACACACGTCAGCTCATTTGTCTTCGACTCTGCGCCCGCTAGCTAGCTAGCTAGCTCGCGTGCTATAACCCCTGGTGCACATGCCGGTAACCCCCCCGCCAACAATACCCCAGCGCCACGACGTTAGCAGAGTGGCGGTCGCGGCCGCGGTCTGTCATTAGCGCGTCCGTCATTAGCGCGTCCGTCATTAGCGCGTCCGTCATTAGCGCGTCCCGCGTGCCCCCCACCCCGCCCCCCCTGGCTCGGCCGGGGGAACGTAAGAGTGCGGTCGCAGAGAAGACTCCGCCGGTCGGAACGTCGTCAACGTCGAGGCGGGGTTTAACGGCGTCCGTCCGAACTCGCGGCGCTCTTGGTCCCGATAAAACGGTCGGCCGCGGCGCACGGAGCACGGAAAAGACAGACGCCGGTAGCCGTCGTCGCGCGCTACTCGACGCGTACCGTTTGAGCAACGGCGCATCGCGGACGGTAAACGGATTGCGTTTCTAACCGGCGGTCCAACCTCAAAGCGCTTTGCGATTATTGCCTGACGTTCACCCGTTCACATACACACGTTCACACACACCGACGACGGCGGTTTAGGGATAAGGGTGAGGTTGTGTCTTTGCTCAGGGACACCTCGACGCCTCAGGCTCAGGAGGAGCCCCGGGGTGGGGGGATCGAACCAGCAACCTTTTCGGTTAGCAGTCGACCACCGCTCTTCCTCCTGAGCAAACATGCCTCCTGGATTATCACGGAGGATGTGTGAGGAGTATAAAAAGAAGTAACCTTTCGCTCGTTACTTATTTTCGCCGCGGTCTGCGTGGGCGAGGGGGGGGGGGGGTCATTTGAAAACAGATGCCATCATATGCACTTGATTAGTTTTTATTCTTTTTAATCATTACGGCCATCTGCTATCGTCTCCGAGAAGCAATTAACCGTTGCGAAAGATTTGCCGCGGAGTCTGTGAAAGTCTCCGATAAGGCTATGCCCGAACAGTTGGTTGGAAGTCCGATACCCCGGTCTTCGCCCCCCCCCCCCCTGTCTACGAGTGATTGCTAATAGGAGAATCTTCGAGGGGAATATTATCCCAGAGGATATTCTTGATAAACGATTCCTGGGCAGACAGAGGAGAGTCAGGGAACGGTAAAATCGACGGGAACGGAATCGCGCAATTAGCGCTTTTATCGGAACAGAGGCGGTTTAGAATTTGTTCTCCGATAAGCGTGGAAACCACGGGCTACTCGTAGCGTCTGTCTATCTGTCTGTCTGTCTGTCTGTCTTGCCAAGAAACAGTGAAAGAAAATGGGAGCCATGCAGAGATCCAAGACATTAATGTCGGACGTTAACGATGCAAAACGCCGCCGCCGTTTTCTGCTCCCATCATTTCCATCCCCAAAAAACAAAGGAATCAAACTATAACAGGCAGCAAGACTAGACTCTTTTCTTCGCCAACAACTACCACGCACGCTGCGGCGTGCCTGGTTCCATTTCCTGACGTCTTCCTCGTCGCCAGGTCGTTGTTTTTTTTTTGTTTGTTTATCTTCTTCCGTCTTCGGTTTCGGACCCAGTGTTCTGGGTAATGGAGGGGCCGTCCAGGAGTCCGTTTGGGTGCAATGACATTCTGCAAGGCGGTCAAGGCCTTCTGTCCCGCGGTGTCTGCTTTCCTGTCTTCATTTCCTTTCCTCTCTCTCTCTCTCTCTCTCTCTCTCTCTCTCTCTCTCCCCCCCGTCTCTCTCCATCTTTCTCTCTCTCTCTCCGTCTCTCTCTCTCCGTCTCTCTCCGTCTCTCTCTCTCTCTCACGCTCTCTCCGTCTCTCTCTCTCTCGCGCGCGCGCTCTCTCTCCGTCTCTCTCTCTCTCTCTCTCTCTCTCTCTCTCTCGCACTCTCTCCGTCTCTCTCTCGCGCGCGCGCTCTCTCCGTCTCTCTCTCTCTCTCTCCGTCTCTCTCTCTCTCTCACTCTCCCCGTCTCTCTCTCCCTCCCCCACCACCAGTTATTATTACCCTTCTTGTGTTATCCTCCCGTCAACTTTCAATTATCCTCCCTCTCGCTTTTCCTGCGTGTGTCGGGGGGCCCACGCACATGCGTGTGTGTGTGTGTGTGTGTGTGTGTATTTATGTATGTTTGCGGGGGGGGGAGAGGGGGGAGGAAACCGGATTATTTTGTTGAGCTTTGAATGTTTTTTTTTTGCTTTTGTGTGTGCGTGTGCGCAGAGGAGACGGTTATGATTTCCTTTTCGTTTTTGATGTTTGTGTTTCGGTTTGTGCGTCTGTACATGTGGGTCGGGCTGTTTTTTATTTTATTTATGTTTTATTTTCATTTACCTGTTTATGTGCCTCTGTGTGCGATTTATTCACTACGGAGCAGAAAGGTTTCCTCCTTTTCGGAGTTGTTTGGGAAAGTAGAGAAACACAACGAGGTCGCTCCCTTTGTTGGCATAAGGGGGAGGGTTCTAACGGGAGTTTCCGAACTTCTGGGAGTTTCCGAACTTCTGGGAGTTTTTTTCAGACTTCCGAGTTTTCCTGCTTCTTGTATCATCCCTCCGATAGTCACCCTCAATTTGTTTTACGCTACAATCTAATCCAGACGGTCCACTTTCACTTCGCCCTTTTTGCCACGAATCCAATGGGACAATATAAAAATAGCATTGATTGTCACATTAAATATGAATTCAATCCGCATTTCGTACCAATAATTCTGCCAAGTCTCTAAGCAGAGAGATACATCTATATATATATATTGCTTGTTGCAAAACGGTTTTTCATTTAAACGTGAAACCACTGAATTAAATTGGGATTTGTAGACATCTCTGTGCAAACTGGAGGGTGTTCACAGTGAAAGAGGTCATGTTTTACCACCCCGATTTCCAATACATGTGATACAACAAAAGCTATAGCGATAAAGAACCACACAGATTGCTAAGCAACACAACCTACAACTCCGCTACAGCTAATAAAACAGCAGAAGATACCTTCATAGTGATAGGGCTGTGGAGCGGGCGTGGCCGATAACAATAACCCGTCCTCCGCCCGCGCAGGAAGGGACAGCACCTGGAGCTGTCCGAGCAGTACCTGTTGCATAACGCCGACGGGGGACGGAGCACGCTAACCATCCGCAACATCGGGCAGGCCGACGGCGGAGCGTACACCTGCAAGGCCACCAACAAGGCCGGCTCCCAGGAGAAGGAGCTCTTTCTCAAGGTGTTCGGTAAGTCGGAAACTAGCTAGCTAGCTAGCTTACCCGAACTAGCATAGGGTCAGCAAGCGAGCCAGCTAACCCTGACTAGCGTGGGGTCAGCCAACTACTAGCTATTAGCTAACCCTAACTAGCATGGGGTCAGCTAGCTACTAGCATAAAAGTCCTGTCTATCTCCGCCGCCGAAGCTGTGGTAGTTAGCGGAGCATAGGTGGACATCAACCGCTTAATCTTTTTGCGGTCATAACGTTTTATACATTTTATAGTAATAAGGGTTTCCGATATTTATTTATGATATATTTTTATGTTTTACTAGCGTCACAAACAAAGATAGCCATAAATAAATAAATAAATAATCACAAAAATACCAACATTTAGTTTGATATCAAGATAGTCGGACTCACCAAAGGCACTGCTTTCATGCATAACAAGTACCCAACACCCTCCCATTAACAAAGGCATTTCAACCCGAGCGCATTTCCATTTGTATCTCCCGTCAATCCACCGGCATTAACGACCTCCATCAATAAGAAAGGAGACTATCCCTGAAAGCAGATATTCTTATATTTTGTCCTGGCTGTATTCCATGACCGCACATTGCCATGCATTTCAATTTATATTTTCATAAACTTACCTGCTTGTTGTTTTTACTTGGGGGGCTGAACCACACCACACCTGCTGATGCAGATGCCCCCCCCCCCCCGCTCATGAAAATGTATGAAAATGTCCTTTAAAAAATAAAGAATTTCCAAAAAGGTTGCAGACACAGCTTGTTCTTCAAAAAATGCGCATTTCAAAATGAAGATGCTAAAAGAGAAAGCTTTTTTTATTTTGCAAAGGGCAGTTTGGTGTGTGTGTGTGTGTGTGTGTGTGTGTGTGTGTGTGTGTGTGTG
>JAOPJO010033810.1:0-10031 GCA_027123675.1 Molva macrophthalma
ACACACACACACACACACACACACACACACACACACACACACACACACACACACACACACACACACACTTAGATGTATATAAATATATAGATAGATAGACAGATGTAGATATAATATATAGATATATAGATGTATATAAATATATAGATAGATAGATGTAGATATAATATATATATATAGAGATAGATAGATGTATATAAATATATAGATAGATAGATGATATATAGATAGATAGATGTATATAAATAGATCCATTACATTTCCTACTGTCTATCAAACACACACACTTGCTAAAAAAATACAATCTGTAAATACCAGGTGATAAAAAGGTTAAAGAAAAAAAGAAGTCTGAAGTCAGTTTCTTCATTAAGTTCAAGTTTACATCCAACTTAAAGAAAAAACACTCACAGGTATAACGCTGACGGGCCAACCACCGATGCCAAGAACGCAGAAACCACCCCAGAACCACTGCCCACTTCCAGACACACCGACGGGCTGGGAGGGAGAGATCCAGAGGTCATTATCTGGTATTATCTGCCATTATCAAGCGGTCCTTTTACATCGAACACCATTAGTCGCAACCTTAGGAGGAGGAGAACATTTTACAAACATGAAGGCCAATCGTTTGAAGAAATGTACAATAAAAAGTATAAGATGGTAATGGAATGTATATGCCAGTGCACTGTAGACATGTTAATGTCTTAATAATGTAAAAGAAAAAATGATTTGGAGTCCTGATTTTAAAAGTAGTGTTTTTAGTTTTTCAAGTTACGTTTTTATACCATGTTACGTTTTAATACCAAGTTTTATACCATACCATAATGCCAAGTTGCTTCAACATGCTTTGAAGCCTGCGAACACAGCAGGGTTCCTGATGAACACAGCGCTCTAGTCCAGTGGGCACACACATAAGCAGATCAGATATGTATTTTGGACCTAAATCGTTCCAACTTTGGTGCGTTTTAAACCATTAGTCATAAAAGACCGAATGAGGTAACGTTAGTGTGCTACACAACTAATATTATTGACCAAGCGCAAGGCCTGTCCAAATTCCAGTTCACCTGTACAGGTGAAACGGAATTAACCCTACATTAACCCTATTGTAATGTAACTACATTACAATGACATGGTATTTGTTTCCCCATGTCATTGTAATGCATTTCATCGCAGAAACAATCTCTAGTGCACCGGGAACTTTAAAAGCGTCATACAACCAACCAACACGTATAATCTTCTCACCTTAACTTCTGCAACTTGTCCGCATCTTGCTCCAGAGCATCGATGAAGAGGAAGGAGTCTTCAGCCGGCTCGTAGACCTCTTCGAACCGCCCGCGTCCAGCATGGGCGTATATCGGCGTGGGATAACGTGAAGAACTCATGGCAAGAATAAAACTATAATATATAACGGATAATACTCAGCGAGTCATGGGACAATCACTTCATATTCGTCCACAATGGCTGGGAATATGCATTTATCTGGTCTGCACTTCAGAGTACAGGTGAATCAATCCTGTGGAGGATGCGGACCCATGCTGTCAGAGCAAAACACTTCCGTACACACGGCCAACGTCAGAGTGACGACATCTCAACCCGCGTGTTGGCCCCGCCTACGCAAGGAATGATTGGCAGATACAACATAGCTGCAGTGAACCCGGCAGACAGTGGTTTAATCATTTTTGTAAAACATTACTGTCTAGTATTTTATTAGTGATATGAGCTTACCATTTATCCGGCCTTTGTTTCTGGAGGTCTGCATCCGGACAAATGTTTGACTTTTTATTTTTGTAGAGGCCCATTTTACATAAAAGGCGTCTTTTTTATAGTAGCTTGCGAAATTAATTGCATAAAGGAAAATAAATAAGGAAATTAATACGGAAAACAACGAACGAAAGGGATTATTTAAACACACTTTTTAAAGAGTGTTAAAAACGCCATCATGAATTGACTCATTAAACAGTCATTAAAATGACTGTTTTATAAACAGTTTATAAAATGCCTTTTAAAAGCAGCTTAATGTTTTTGTAAATTTATAAATGCACTCTTTTAATTGTCTATTTAATCATTTTTGGTCCTCAACCGTTTTAGTTAATGCTCCATAAGAAAGCATTTTTGATAATTGTTTTCCCCGTTCTTTATTAAAACACTCTAAAAGGGTACACTTTCAAACAATTCACATTCATTTCAGATCTCCACAATTGCGTTTTTACTGGGGAGAAAAAAAAACACTATGGGAAATAAAGTACTTTGATTGTGTGTCTAAACTTCGGACGCTTTCTTCAACACCTTAAAGGTAAAAACGTAACTCTTAGATTGTTGGTGGCGGTCTTTGGGTTGAGGACCTCGGCATCCTAATCTCATTAAGCCGTCAAAATAAACACTTTATAACTGGTAGGATAGAATACAGTCCAAGGAAAACAACCTTGCTTTCAAAATGACAAGTTTCATTGCTGGACATATTCCGATAAACGTTACAATAACAAACCCAGTAGCCGTGTTAGCTTCGTTCAGGCTGCTTATCTGACTCCACCCTAAGCCCCACCCACAAAATATTATTTTTACACACAGAAAATGGGACGACAATACAGACGAAAAATAAATACTTTACTTTTAGTCATGTTGCGAAATGACATGTCTAGTTTCCACTAGGCCTTATTGACAGACCATTTTGCCTTTTTAAAATATAATTTCAACCTGCATAACGCAACTGTCCCCATACGGTCATCAAAGAGGCTAAATCAATTTTCTTTTCCTCTCAAACCAATTTGCTCAGTGAAGAAAAAAAGAGGCAGGCAAATCAAATCTTGTGACTGCAGCGAAAAAGTGAGAACGGCATGTGTTTTAATCTGTGAATTAGATAAGATAACAATCTATCCGCTTTAAATAAGACAAAAATACCATTCCACAACAGATTCCATTCCATTACGTCTCAAATCCATGCTAAACCTCCCGCCTCTCTACAAGTTGCATTACAGTGTACAATCAAGGCTCAGTTTCTATTTGGACGTGTTTAACGTACAGTATATAAAAACAAGAGTTCGGAAACTTTAAAAATATATATATTAACAAGACGTGTGCCTGGTCTCATGTCCATGATCGGACAACCCAAAAAGGGTTCCCGACTCTTATATATATTTTTCGAAAGCGTTAACGATTCCGTTGCCTAGGTCCGTCCGTTTAGTGTGTGTTTCCGAGTCCCTTGAGTCGTGCGATGGTGGGGCTGTAGGTGGGTGCGTTGGTGAACACCGTCCCCACGAACAGCGGCGTGCCCTTCAGCACGTGTCGGATGATGGTACACGAGCCCGAGGCCTCGATCTGGAAGCCCTGGTGCTTGCGGTCGCCGTCCGCGCCCACGGACGTCGGGATTACCGATCCGAAGAACTGTCAAGAATAATTAAATAATACACGATGGTAAAAACATCTTAGATACATTCCATCCCGGGTTCTAACCCTGCTAGCCCTAATCTGCTAAAAACGGGCTGCTATGTTTTAGCATTACTAAGGACAAAGGGTAAACTTACAGCCGCTCCAGTCATGGGGTCTATGAAGTCAGCCCAGTACCCCGCCGTCCACAGAGCGAAGCACATTTCTTTTGCACCGTTCACAAACTTTTGTAAAAAAACGCAAAAACAAACAAAATTAGTAATTTGCGATCTTACAGGAAAAAAAAAAAAGTAAAAATCACAAAAACGATTCTCACTTGATCGAGAAGCTGATCGCCGCTCTGCTCCGGCTCGCTGAGCCTCTCGTTTCGCTGCGTGACCGTGACTACTGTGATGCCCCCGGTGGGCGCTGCAGGGAAATACAGGTCGAGATCTGGGGAAGAGAGAAGCACAGGATGTGTTTTAAAGGGCCCCTATGATACCACCAGGTGTGAGTGTGATCAGCCATTACAAGCCGTTTGAAAATCTGCCTTTTCCTGTACCTTAGCGACATCACAAGTGGGCGTGTCCACCTAGATGTATGACGATCAGCAACATTTGCTACGGTCCACTGGGTAGGCCGGTAGACTGATCTACCCAGCATACATCTAGGTGGACACGCCCACTTGTGATGTCACTAACGCACAGGGAAGGGCAGGTTTTCAAACGGCTTGTAATAGCTGATCACACCAGGGGCCCTTTAATATGATTTATTACGTTTGAAAAAGGGATGCAGGGGGGGATGACTTCGGTTTCAGCTCAGCAGGCCCCTCTAGAGGATACTTGCAGCATAGGGGTGTGTAGGGTATATGCCAATAAAGCGAGGCATCAGTTTGTGTGTGTGAATGGACGTCCTTCACATATCTCTAGAAGCGCCTCATCTGAGCTCGGAGTTGTTTGGACGAGCGTCTCTCTCGAGAACGCTGCCAGCGGCAATACGGGAGGCCACGTTTTGAACAGGCACTGCGCTAGTGTTTATAATCACATGAGTTGTTTGCAATTGGCTGTCACGCAAACTTCAGACAGAGAGGCGGAGGAAGTGAAATGGAGAACGTCAAGTAGCAGTACTCCGTAACTCGGCGGTAAAGTTTGGCTTAAAGCAATAATGATTCATCCAACGATATTAACGATTCACCCGCCGTCAAGTCAGTAGACATCAGTGTACAACACTTTGTACAACACTTTGTACAACACTTTGTAATGCAGACCTGGTACAACACCAGAGAGATCAAGTTAGAGTTATCACCAGGGTGAGTGAATGCTTTTTGTTGGTAAAAAAAATGCTTCCAAGCCTCTATGGGTTAGGAGCGGCTGTACCAGCGGTAAATACAAAAAAAAACATGAGCCCTAAAATCCTTGCTGGACAGCATCGCATCCGTTGCGGTCAAACTCCATCGCACGCCAGTCAAGAGGCTTTGCTGGGCTACTCCGACACACGCGATAGATAGATGGTTTACCGACCACTTTATTTGAGTTGAGCCAAATGTTACAGTGAGAACAGGGGTTTAACGGTGTACGCGCTCTCCCTCGGGCGTGGGGGGGGATGGCTGGTTTATCCGGGGTGGGGGGGGGGGCCTTGATAAGCCAATGCAACAAAAGGTTTGCAGCCTCACCAAGCCCCCCCGGAGCCCCGGAGCCTAATCAGTCTGACTCAGGGGGGGGGCGGGGGGCCAGTATCATAAAACCATTAGGCTTGAACCCACCGTCAACCTCCAAAAACGACATACCTTAACTTACATATCCAGGGAACACTCCCTGCCCTCCATTTCTATTCACAACACCGGCGTGACGTCATCTGTAAACAAGCTAGTGTTTGTGATTACGTCGCAATTGAACGCATCCTGAATTATTTCACCTCCCGGTTTCCGCTTCGAATTCGAACACAATGACATTTTTAAAAATGCATTACGGGCTGGGAGTTCTTCACGATGGATGTTGCACAGGCAATGCGGGTAACACGGCGCCGTTGTGCTATTAGCGTCTGAGAAGGTTAACCCTCTAGGACAACATTAACCGCTACCCACACGGATGGACTGGAGTGGGGCTCCACAGCCGGAGCCCCACCCATATACACCGCGGCGTTAGCCCTATGCTAACACCGCGGCGTTAGCCCTATGCTAACACCGCGGCGTTAGCCCTATGCTAACACCGGGGCGTTAGCCCTATGCTAACACTGGGGCGTTAGCCCTATGCTAACACCGCGGCGTTAGCCCTATGATAACACCGCGGCGTTAGCCCTATGCTAACGCCGCGGCCCCTTGCGGTCCCTTCGTCGTGACGTCGAAGTGCCCCCGTTAAAGGCACCTCCACAACCGATAAAGAGCAGTACCCGAGTTCAGAGCGCAGCGGAACGTTCACAAGCTGATTGGCGGAGGACAAAATAAATATTTTACTCATTGTTTTGCTAATTCTGTATTATTTTTAACACGTTTAAAAAAAAACCAATAAAAACGATTTTGGGATCAGCGGCACTTTAGATTCACAAAAATATATTCGATTGGAAGCTTGCTTTCTGGTGGAAAATCAGTTGAAGAATTGCCATAAACGTATTTTTACAACCCAGAATTAAACAATAGTTCAACTGGATATTCCTTTCATTTCCGGTAACAAACCCTATGACAATAAAAAGGGACGCCCACCTTTCCTCAGCAGCTCAGGGCAGGAGTTTACAGAGCAGTCTGTGGTCATTTGATCAAAGTACAGCTCGGCCTTGCGCATTCTCAAAGACACGTTGGCCTCCTTGGTCTGGAAAAAACGTAAAACAAAGTAAAACAGGATCATCGTTATGGTACACAGATCTGTTATTTCTTCTATTTCACCTTAGTTTATTATATTAGATGTATTTTGTACATAGGAGTGTATAAACATTTCTGATATTTGAATTTCTATTCTCATTCTTTTGTTTGATTTGCGTTGCTGTTTTTGCGTCTGTAAAAACTGCAACAAAGTGTTTTCTGACCAACCAAATCTGTTTTGTAGATTTAGCAAATGCAAGTTTGATGGAATATGACAAGTGCCTACATTGCCTTTTAATTCTACAAATGAAGGGAAATCAAACGGTATATTGCTAACATTTCCCATAGCAACACAGCTAGAAAGGATTGAAATTGCCTCACTGTCTGGATACGGTATGTTTTATCGCAACAAATGTGTGAACATGGGTTTGAATATGAACACATGAAGAGTTCTTAAAGCGTGAATTAAATTGCAATACGTCTTGATCGCGCCTTGATCGACAGAATCGCCATCAATCCATCTGCGGATCCTTTGCAATAAAAGTGAATAACTTGACCGATCAGCCAATCGTCTCCGTCTAATCCTACCTGGAACTCGCTGACAAACTGGGCCAGTACGAACTCGTGTCTCTCGGCACTACTGGGCGCGCTCAGAACGTCCGGCACCGTTCGGTGGACCGGGAACAGCTTCTGATCCCCCATGCCCTCCAGGTGACAGTCGAAGCCCACGTTGCCCGGCAACTGGAAGCGGCGGTCCTGGGGTCCGAAGGGCCCCATTTTCTCGTCGGGCCACACGGTGCCTGGCCCTTGCGGGGACACGAGGGAAGAGGAAACAAGCGGTCGTTATTTTACCCTGACGAGGCCTCGTATGGAAAGGTGCTCCAATACAAGTTATGATTGTTATTTTTGACTTATAATAAAACGATAATCTTGTTTTGCTGAAGATGGCTTTCAAACGAAAGGCTTAACGGTCTAAGATGCATTTCCGTGCTTTTTGAAACACAGGGCTGGTGAATCCATATTGGAATTGATTGAGTGTGTGTGTGTGTGTGTGTGTGTGTGTGTGTGTGTGTGTGTGTGTGTGTGTGTGTGTGTGTGTGTGTGTGTGGATGACGGCTGGCTTCAGCAGCCTATCCTGGCACCCGAGTCTGACTGGACTCTGGGTGAGGCTGCACACCTGTGGTGCGTTGAATCCGTGTGCAACAGGTGAAACCAGCCATCAACACGCACACGCACACGCACACACACACACACACACACACACACACACACACACACACACACACAGAGGGGAGATCTCCTGCATGGCAGCATGCAGCACCGGGCCACGCATCGTTGTCGACAAACTACTCTACAACAAACCGGATTTTAACACCCCCCCACCCTGCGTCCCTGTGTCTGGAGGAGCCCAGCAAAGGCCCCCCCCTGGGTGGAGTGAGGCAGCCCCCTAGGTGGCATGCAGTAACAGCTACGAGGCTACGAGGAACCGGTTAGTGTCGTGAGATAAGACTGAAATTAAATTAGATTGAAGTTATACAGGGCATGAATAATGTACCGTGGCAAAATAAACCTAGACATAAATAATAATTGAACATGTGTAGTCGTTATAGTACGACATGGGAATCGTAAATAGATTAATAAGTGCTCCCCCGTACACTTTCAGGTGCGAATGTCCTTTTCACGGCAAAAAAGGTATACCGGAAGATTTGTGGAAACGACACAGCGTTATTAAACTCCAGGGCGATGCTGATGGACAGACTGTAGTAACGGTAGAGGCTGAACTACCTGATTGTGTGTGTGAAACGGCTATATACGGTTCGTCTGAGCTTGCACCAGAGAAGGTTCGTGTCCTGCCCATCCTGAGAGCTGCGATGGCTTGAAGTCCGGCAGTCTGGCATATCACCAGCCTGGCGTGACTGCAGAGTACCTGCAGAGGAACATGGTCATTTTAGAGCTCAAACGACAATAATGCTACGATAGCTATTATTTAAGAGACACGCTTTATCTTAAACTAGTCCGTGTACAGGATAAGGACCGGACTGCCACATGGTGAATATTATTTAAACATATGACGCGTCACATCGGACATAATTCTAATGTGTAACGTTACAACTTAAGTCACTTACGCCACAAGACATCCCGTTCCGTCTTCTTTAGGTATTTTACCTCGTTATTCCTCCTGTGAGTGAAACCAAAGTGCAATGTGATCAAAACTAAAAGATATTCCATATGCAAGAGTTGAGAGCCAAACAAGTCTATATCATTTATGTAAAGGACTATACACAGCTATGTGTATATATATATATACATATATATATAAATAAATAAATAAAAGTTATATAAAAGTAGGTACACCAAGCAATGCAAGATCAAA
This sequence comes from Molva macrophthalma, assembly GCA_027123675.1. NCBI lineage: Eukaryota > Metazoa > Chordata > Actinopteri > Gadiformes > Lotidae > Molva > Molva macrophthalma. Next base: position 8,529 of record JAOPJO010033810.1, read on the forward strand.
AACTAAAAGATATTCCATATGCAAGAATTGAGAGCCAAACAAGTCTATATAAATGATGTAAAGGGATATACAAGGCATGGATTATAATAAAGGTAGGCACACAACACAAGAGTAAGCAGGCTGTAATGATGCAATCGTTTTCCTGAACCAACCAACAAGGTCAAAAATTGATCCAAATGTGAAATAGGTTGATTTTGACGACACTATAGTTATTAATTGGTATACATTCCGCAGGATTCTTTAACTATCGTGTGAGTGGTTTTGCTGATCAGCTGATATAACGCTATAGATGTTTTTGTTGTTGACAGGCTTCCTGTTTTGGACAACAACGGCTTCCCTCTTACTCCATGAATTAACCATTTAGCATTCGGTTATTAGTTAATAAATGTTAAACACGTTTTTTACAGCACACATCGTTTATATTAAGCTTAAAGTACATTTTGTTCTTACCTAAAGCCTCGTTCTCACTTTTGCGACTCCCTCGGACGTAAAGCGACGAGGGAGAAAATACTCCGCGCATGCGCATTGACTGTTTTCACGACAAATGACATGTATAGAATATTGTAGGACATTGTCAAGTCTGATGAATGAACTTTCATTACCTAAATATATGTTATATTTATACACTAAAAGAGCAGACATTGTCATGCAATGCTATTTGTGTAGAAAACGGCCATTAATATATTTGTATGTATGTAGTACCTTTAGAATACACAATTCTGACTTAACTCGCCAAATAATTGTTAATGTTTCAAAGCGGAACTGCGAAACACATTGAAACTGATGTGCACCAGTCCAAGAGTCAGGTTCAATCCATTCATTAGAATCCATTTATTATAATTATTAGAAGCCACTACCACACCATTCACATATTTCTGCACTCCTATGTACAGGGGTTACTTTCTGTGTGGTTTCCTATAGAACAAATAAACAGAAAACGTTAGCACTCAAAGTGGCCACCAGGTGGCGCTTAACACCACAATATGTGCAACATCATAATACGCAATAATAAGTCGCAAAACGGATAATTATTGCTATACAAGATAGGGATATTTGCCATAACCCAATCAAATAAAAACGAATAACAATGGCGGTCAATGCTGCACCGAAATATAAGGTATGTTATTGACAAAACTAAACATACTCTGTAGGAGGGTGAACGTGTGAACACAGTAGTAAACTACATAATCCCTAGGCAAACTATCTTGGTTTTTTAACCAATAAAATGGCATATACTATTAGCGTGAGGGTAAAGAGGGTGGCCTTTCAAACAGTATTATTCAGGATTAGAAAATACGCGAATACTATGCAAATATGCAATTAATATTCAAAAAACAGGAACATGTTCTTGCACTGGAGTTCTTGCACTCCATTGCAAGAACAGGCCGGTTTATGTTTATGCGCAAATTATAGTAAAATGTATTCTAGGCCATACAAAATAATAACTTACTCGTCAAAATCTCTCGTAGACAAGTACAGGCACTTTTTTATATATATATATAA
>JAOPJO010033845.1:0-10023 GCA_027123675.1 Molva macrophthalma
CCACCCCCCCCATCCCATTTCTCTAGTTACCACTCTCTGCAGGAGCTTAAGAAAGGGATTAGTTCTAGATGATTCCAGTGGGAGAGAGCAATTGGAAATGTTGAACAAATTGGGGGAAAATCAAGGAGCAAAAGCAACCAAAACACAAAAGCAACCAACAGGAAAATGAGGGAAGAAGGCACGGGTGGCTCTGGAAAAGCATAATGCCATGGAGTACCACATTCTCCTTCACTTTGCTCAGCGGTAAGGTAAAGCAGGGAGGTTTTGCTGTGTGTCCGCAACACATGGAGAAAGCACCAATCCGGTTTGAAACGAGGACCTTTTTCTCAGAGCCACAATGAACCAGCCGCCAAGCTACCCCCGCGATCACGCTGATCTTGGCTTTCATTCTTTCCTGTCATTCATTAACCATGGAGTACCCCACCCCCCCCCCGTCAATACTCACTCACAGAGAATGCTGCCCATGACTCAGAAGGTGTTCAACCCGCCCAAGCATGCTCATGTCAAGCCGCTCTCATTCCACTTGCTCCCTGAAGTCCGCTGTTCGAACACCTGACATGGGATGTTTTTGTTCTGGGTGTAATCAGTGGATCTGCACCCACGCACACTGTACCACTCCCCACCAGAGCCTCCTTGTCTCTACCCTCCCTGACGAGCTGTGCCTGGTGCTGCCTCCATGGCATGGTACTGATACACAGTCCTCCAGATTCTCCATGCACGGTTCCCTGATAGTGGAGGAGGGTGTACTTTCGTTTCGGCACTCATTGTTGTAGGGAGTCCCGCTTTGTGTTGCAATGTTTAAAGCTGCTGTAGGCAGGATTCCGTCTCTGCTTCCTCCCTATGTTTCTCCGCAATTTAGAAGTGTTTTTATTTCTTGCACATGCGATTGACAGGCAAGATGGATTCCCCGAACCAACACTGATTGGTCAGAAATGAGACGGGAGCGGTTTTAAATCTAAAATTGCTCCTACAGAGGAGCAGGCAACTCGAAACAGATATTCTCACAGAGCATTTCACTCACGTTTCTAACAAATGAAAATAGAGTAAAAATAGATCTTAAAGCTTACCTAGAGCACCAAATTGACTTGTGAACTTTGGTATAAAAGAATAAATCCAAATGAATATCCTTGAATCATTTACTGATCATTGTTTCTACAGCCATCCTGCACTCGTATCTGTGGAAACTTCATCGGGCAGCCTTAAATTTGCCGCTGCTTCAATAATGATTGCGTCCAATGTCTGTCTTGAAGGAATGTATCCTTCAGCTGCTCTCAGCCTCCCCTGGAAGTGGCTTTGGATAACACCCTCTGAAATGACTTCACGTCAACATGGTGCCTATTTCTCTGCCCTTCCATTCATAAGTTAACAGCAAGTCGGCCCGCCATGAAATATAATTTTTTGCCCCCAAACAGGAAAGGAGCCTTTCAGCGGCAGAGGGATATTGCTTACCTGTGGTGTGTTTGATGTGGACTGTATTGACAGTGGGGTGCCTCAGTCCAGGCATGAGGAAAACAAAGGGGGCAAGACAGAATGTTGCTTGTCGGACATGAAATGTGATGTGAAGGGGGACGAGAGTTGAGGGGGTATCAGTTAGAAGAAGAATCATGTGTCCTTATCCAATATCGTGGTCAGCCTCCTAACTAGGGTGAGAAACAGGGGGGTACGGGTGAAGGATTGTGTGTTCTGGGGAAGAAGACAAGAGTAGGAACCTGGAAGGATTGTGGGGTTCAGGTCAGAAAGTAGGCCAGCTTCAAAGGATGGCGTGCTGGTTTCTATTACTGCAACGTCAAACATATCCCTGCTTAAGACTGTGGGGTAAATTCAATGTCACCTCGCTCTTAATGCTTTCTAACTGCCAGGACCCCCCCGCCAATGGCTCACAATGTAAAAAGAAAGGAAAGATATGTTTGAAATTCCCAGCTTCATCTGCTTAGCCTTTGAGTGATCAGTGGAAAGGCTAGAGTCAACCATGACACATCCATCACCTTAACAGTATGGGTTCCTAATTCTCTGAACAGCTGGCCTTTGTCAAAGGCATTACATAAAGGCCAAACAAATGCTTGAGGGAACTTACTTCTCAAATTCAATTTTTTGTATAGATATCTACCTCTCTAATTGTGGCCACAAACGTATTTCAACTTATGTCATTCTGTTATGTATCATAATGGCAAGAAATCTGCCCATATTTTATCATAATAACTCATTATACTGACGCTAAAAAGTGGAGCTATTTATGTTCACTATCAGTCCTTATATTAAGTCAATTCTAATAAAATACACAAAATACACTAGTAAAATAAAACGTAAAAATGGCACATTTTTGGATAGCTTTATCGGCGGTATAAATGTATGAGACTCAAGTAACCGCTGTATTTGTGTAGTATTTAGGGGCCAGTTCACATCAGCCCGGATCAGCCAGAATGGTCCATCCTCAGACATTTCTTAGACACAACCGATCCGTTGAAAGAGACCTCAGATCCAGGGAACTCACACTTCATTGAGCACTGAGTCTCTGAAGAACCTGGCTCCAACATGCTAATCATGCTCCTGAGTAAACTTCACATCAGCCATGGTAGACAAAAAAACAACTCCTTGGACCAAGTCGTTCATCAAAGCTGGAAAAAAACGCTGGAGTGGTTCGCTGGGAGTAGTTGAAGGCCTTTCCTCAATCCGTCAGGACGGTGGCCCTCCGAGGAGAAGATGAAACGCAGATGTCATGAGAAGAAGAGGATAGCGGTTCTTCACCGTAATCCAGTCGAGCCCTCTGTAGTTGGTGCAGGGCAGCGGGGTCCCATCTTTCTATTAGACAGTAGACAAGACCGGCTGGATGTGGGTTTCCAGTCACCGTGGGGGGGGGGGCGAGACTGGGAAGTCAACTCCATTCAATTCAATGAACTTAATTTTTCCATGAGGAACTTCCTTTTCCAGGTTACAGTGCATTGACACCTGAGACAACATACAAGACAGCCAACGATATTAGCATATCAACAGCAGTCTAAAGTGACCTGCACAAGTGGCCACTGAATGTCAAATGGCTCCGTTATGAGGCTGGAGAATGTGGCCGTTGACTGGTACCGTGGGGTCTGATGAACACTTGTTAGGCAAGGTCCAAGTGAGCCCATGCATCTTTCCAGGGAGATTTATTTTATTTTATACACCAGAGACATCTCTCTCCGGGGTCAACGGAGGACAGCGGGGAAGGAAAGGTGGTTTTAACGTGAAAATGATGGGAGAGGGTATCAGGGTTCTTAGGAATCTCCCCAGCCTTGCTATTATAGCACTGACTACCTTACAGCGTCAACAGCAAAACATTTTTGTTGGTGCATCACCACAGCACACACAATTAGAAGGGAATGCAAATGAAGAACACACATTTATGAACATCATTAGCAGCATTTTGTTTGGTGGCCAAGGGAGGCGGATCCTGTGAATCAGAAAGAGAATTGTTTGAAGGAAGCTGCAGTCTGCAGCTTCCTTCAATAAATCAGTCTGTTCTGTATCCAAGCCCTTCAAAGTCAAGACACATTTTGTTCACTATTGAATATATTGGTCCACATTGGGGAACACTACGTACAAATAAATTAACAATTCAGTGGGAATCAGTTATTTTCACTTGGAAATAACTGCATAAATAAAAGCACAGACTAGACGGCTAATGAAACATTCAATGTTTTTGGAGATAGCTAATAAAGGTTTAATCAGGCAAAGCTTTGTTCAAGCAGTTTATGGCAGTTTGTAGGTTCCCTGATAAACCTTTTCCAGTGTCCTGGTTAAGGCCCCATATAGCCCAAGCATAAAACGGATGCCTTAATCAAAACCAGTGCAACGGCTGCTACTGTGTGTGTAGGCATGTGTGTATGTGTTTGTGTATCTGTGTGTCTTTTTTTCCAATTTAAAAAAAGCACCTTTGAGTCTAGAGACAGGTTGTATTTCAGGACCTGGGTGGCTTTCATTACCTAGAGAGAGAGAGAGAATTCGTTTGTGTGTGTGCGTGTGCGTGTGCGTGTGTGCGTGCGTGTGTGCGTGCGCGTGCGTGTGTGTGTGATTGTCTTTGTGTGTGTATGTGTCTGCAAGCATGCTTGCTTACCATCCATACACATCCAGATCCATGATCCAAATGGTGGATTGAGACTTTAAGTAGGAGGTTTAGAATTACAGGCTCCCAGGAGCATGCTTGTTTTGAATATTGGTCACAGACGGCCGTATGTGCTGCTGAGAGGTGAAAGGCAAAGAGAGTTATACCTCAGCGTGATTCAATATGATTTCTGCCATTTCTCCTTCTGAATTATTATTATTGTTATTATTATTGCACCAGGGTCTTCTAATGCTAATGGGTCTAATGCAGGGTTCATCATCATCATTGGGTTTTAAGGATCTATTATTAATCAGTTTGGGTTACTTGTATTGATTGGACAAGGATCTTATAACAAATCACGTGTGTGTGTGTGTGTGTGTGTGTGTGCGTGCGTGCCTGCGTGCCTGCGTGCGTGCGTGCGAGTGTGCATGCACGGCCGTGTGTGTGTGTGTGTGTGTGTGTACACAAGCAGATACTTCACCATTAAAAAGTGGTCTTTGTTTCCCTCAAGTCCTTTGTGAGGCCACTCCACCCCATGTTGGTGCTAAGCACAAAATATGGAGAGTTGGAGGGTGAATGCCAAAAGAGACATTTCTCAACGCTGGAGTACTATGAACAATAGATAGATTCCCTAAACTAGACCTGCCATAGCCAAAAATCCATAACAACAACGGGATTGTTTTCAGGGTTGTTTCTTTCTCCTTTGGCACGACAACTTATGATAATATCTTGGGGGAGAAAATCCTACAAGGTCTACTGTAAGTCACATGTTGATGTTTACATATTGCACGTGGTTATGCCTTTGCCGAGTGCCTTCTACGTTTCTACATTGTTCCCGGAACTGTGATGTTGCCAGCGCTGCCATAACTATTTATATTTTTTGAGTCTTAATGCCAGTGGTGCCGGCGTAATTGACAAAGCTCTAATCTTGCACACAAGCCACACAAAAGTGTCTGTGTGTAGGTTTAGTTTACAAATTCCCAGAAAAGCAGTAGATCCTGAGAAATATTTGGCTTGGATCTATTAGTATGCTCATGCTCCGTAACCTTTGCGGGGGTAAATCTCTTCCAAAACCCTGATCCTCTGTTGGAAGAGAAAAACCTTCACTTTTTAGTGCTTCCTGGAACATGAGAGAGCAGACTAAACACATACAGTTGTCTAACCTACTCTTTGCTAATCCTGGTCTCACAGTAACACATCAGATAGTTAGAAAAATAGATTTTTATAGTCTGAAGGATATTTCCAAATCACAATTGCCATTGCATCACAATTCTGTCAACACAATATTTATACACATACGATTTTTCCAGGACTGCAAATCTTCGTTTCTTCAGTTTTCAGTTGTCAGTCTTCGATCACTTGTTTATGCAATATATCCTCAGGAGACAGACAGTAAAAGTAATTTTCAAATCAAACGGCAAGTCAGGCAGGACTCATCCTTGTGGTCTACTGCTCCTGAGACACTCAACGCTGACTAAAAAAGCATAGGCTTCTTGTTAATGTTATTTGAATATAGCATTTAAATCACTTGAAATAACATAAAGGGATTTGAAAATAATGGCAAATAATTTCAAGGCAAAAGTACAGGAAAAGAGTGATTCTCACACAACTGGTAATATAAGCAGAACTGTGACTCAGCAATCGTATATGTGTATGGACATCAATCTTATCTGAGTCAACTCCACAAGTTTGAACTGCCAAAGTTTGATTTTACCATCTGCTTTGCTGTTCAAGAATGGCATGCTAGTCAACACTTCCAATTCCACTGGCCTCCAGTTCCACTGGCCTCCACATAAAAAACTGTTTTATGTAATAAAAATAACGACAAAATAAATACAGAAGTAGCTATTGGTCCCTCACTGACCCATGCACTTCAATACGTTAATCACACAATCTCTATTGTCCCTAACTGTGTAGCTTTCACATGCGCAAACACACACACACACACAGACACACACATGAACACCACACGAGCAGTGACTTTTATCAAGTCTAACAATGATAGGATGCCAACCAATCAGATTAGGGTTAGGGTTAGTTTTTAGTCTAATCTAGGCTCAAGCAGTCCGACTACGTTAAAGCAGAACTTCTTGGGGGAGACGGCACAGAAACTGGGCTGGAAACAAAAAACTGAAAGGGGCGGAGTCACGCCTTGTTTCCTGTTTCATTACGATTATATTCTACTGAAGAAAAGTAATTTGCACCAGTGGAAGAAGCTTTCAGAAGAGGATTTTAATAAGTGTATTTCTGCAGTGGCCAATCTACACGTTGTTGAAACCGGTACAGAAACCTTTTACAGTTTACTACTACTGGCCAAGTTCATGTTCGCCAATTACATACCTACAGATGCCTTACGTACCTACAGATGCCTTCCAGCCACATGATTGGTTTAAACAAATAAGAAGCGAAAGAGATTTGAGCTTGTCTGCCATCAGACTTTACATACGAATCCTAAGTCATATTTGTGAGTCTAGCACTAGGTCTGACAACCAGAGTCCCCCGATGTTGTCTAAGCTACCGTAAGAAAAACAAAGTCACACACCAATGTGATTGATCTTCAAACTATGGCATGGATAAAATAGTTGTCTGACAGATATTAGTTATCTATAAAAGATGACAACTGTAAAGCCAACCTTACCACTCAGCAATCGTCTCTAGTAACTTTGCAAAGCAATCTGCTTTCTCCAACTTTTTGACTTTTCTTCAATGAAACACAAAAGAACGACGGTCACTTACGGAGCTCATCCTGAGACAGACCCACTCTGCCCGGGCCAATGGTGTGCTGTGTATCATGAGCATTGCCAGCTGACTCAAAGACAGCTTTTCTGCCAACACCACCACGTCACAAAGCGGGAAATTACATTGAGCGCATGCATGAGATACCCGATCCAGTTGCGCTGGACTGCTGTTCTTCCCAGCATAGGCAGAGGTAAGCCATTGAAAATCCAGTAGCATGATGGCAGCCTTTGCCGTTCAAAAATGAAACAATCATTTTATTATTATTTTAATATGAACAAATTGGAGGACCAACAACACATATTTATTACGTTATAAAATGACAAAACACATGAAATGAAATGAAATGAACTAAAAAAAATCGAATTTTCTCATTCTTTTCAAATTTGACTCTGATTGTGCACCATTGGATAACAAAAATATCACACACCTCCTTGCCTCCAGCCCACTCCCTCACGCAAACACACACACACAAACTCACCATTTTCCTTTCAAGATAGTCACTGCAGTCGTTCTGATCTCTCTCCTGAGATCGTAAAATAAAATCACGTACACATGTGCCAATTGTACGTGCCCACACACACACACACACACACACACACACACACACACAAAATAAATGTATATTACCACACGTTACACAGTCATGTTTAGGGGAATTACTCCTGTTTCATTGTAGTCTGTCGCCTACTTTGTTTGCGAACCAAAGTGTGTGCATGTATACGTGAGTATGTGGGTGTGTGTGTGTGCGCCTGTATGTGTGTGTGATGTCATATAGTTTAAAATGTGACTTTTTGTGTGATGTTTCTAGGCAAGGGAAAATGTCTTCATCCACTGGAACGTAACAGATACTAACATAAAGATACATATGTGATTGATGAAGTCCCTGAAGAATGATACAGGAACAACCAATGGATTGATATGAAGTCATCCTGAACTTCTCAGCTCATTGAAACTGTCTAGATATTTCTAGTAGCGTTAAATTCAGGCTACACACCCCATCTCAGCTGGAAGCCATTTTCAGGTTTAGTTTAGGTTAAAGTTTAGATCAAGTAATGTGATGAATGTATGTCTTTTTAAATTAAAACATGAAGATGAAGTCTGCTAAAATAAACCAGAACAAAATGATTTGGCGAATAGCTGACAGCATTGTAGATCACCTTACATATTAAATTACAGCGAGTAAAAGTATGTATTGATGTACAGACCTTATTTAAAGTATAACCTGGTTATTACTAATTTATCATTGTTATTAATAAATAAGTGAGTTATATGGACTGATATGGAATCATACGAGCCATTTAAGTCCTGGCATGAACATACTTGAATAATTAAGATTGAGGTTTCAAGTTTTGTGCAATTCAACAGTTTTTTGTTTACAGCTTAGTGTTAATAATAATAACTTTAAAATATACTTCTAATTTGTAGACATATACTTGAGGCACATTCAGAAATGGATCCTAAAAGGTAAGGCTTCTTGGTAATAACATGTTAAGTTAAGTTAAGTTAATTGTTGTTGAAAAACCTAATGCAGAATGAAGTTCTAATTCTTCAGGGATTTCTGCAGATCTTTTTTGTAAAAAAAATTAATGCAACCAGATAATTGCAGGGGCTTTAGGGATTTCAAAAAGTAATGACAAAAGTAATACAGTATCACTTCCACCCTTATTATTCTAATTGAGTTTAATTGGAGGGAATGCATATGCGGGAATGTCATCTGTAAGCAAAATTTCCTAGAACCCTGAGTTTCATTCACAGAAGTACCCTAAAATTCGGCCCACCCCAAATTATGTCATTAGGTTTACTGACTTCTAAACTCTTCTGCTGCCATTGGTCGAGTCAAACAAGGAACAGCCTAGTGTTTTGAACTCCGAGGAGATGCACCTCCACGGGAGCAATCTTTCTCATGATTACTTCCCCTTAGCTAAAGATGAAAATTGTTTTCATACGCACCACACTATTTCTCTGCAAGATTGTCCTCATGTCACTCTTTATGTATCGAGTACCCCTCATGGGATACCTACAGTGTGTGTGTGTGTGCGGATGTGTGTATGTTTGAGTGTGTGTGTGTGTGTGTGTGTGTGTGTGTGTGTGTGTGTGTGTGTGCGTGCGTGTGTGTATATGTGTGTGCGTGCGTGCCAGTGTATGCGTGGGTTTGTGTGCGTGCGTGCATGTGTTTGTGTGAGTGTGTTTGTGTGTGTGTGTGTGTGTGTGTGTATGCGTGCATGTGTGTGTGCGTGTGTGTGTGTGTGTGTATGAGATCAGGTCAACAGAAACAGCTGTTCCATCTGGTTCAGCTGGCCTCGACTTGAGACTCTTCCTCTGCCTCAGGGTCAAAAACCTCTTGAATTTGACTTAAGACTTTGGTTTTATTACATTAAAGTGATGTTGTCTTTTTGCTGAGGCGTGTATCCTCACACTGTAACCTTAACCTTTGGAATTTTAATCAGAATATAAAGTACAAAAAATATATATGAGATGACCAGAAACCATCCAGCACCAGAAATTACTCTTAGTCACCTTGTTAAGGCCTGAAGGTAATCATTAAAAACAACATTTGCTTGTAAAGTGTGTTTGTCAAACTGAAATACATTTTATGAGGAGAGTGCTCATTTGAAGTGATGGCATAAAGAAGACATTAGATAGAAAGTAGGTGTATGAGAGTGAGTTGCTGCATTTTGCCAAATGGAAGGAAGGAAAGAGATACAGCGGTTTAAGAACAGAGCACAACAATGAACAGAGAAAAGACAGATGGGAAAAGCAACCAAATATTTCAGACACAGTAAGAGAAAAAGCGAGATCGACCACACAGACTTGGGGAAAAAAAGACAGACAGACAGACAGACATGGAAAACATGGGGCTGAAGAGGGGTTCCTGTGACCGTGAGATTAGTTTTGGAGCGGTTCCTTTGGTAATTGTGAGGGGATTTCCCCCCTGAATCTCACTCAGCTGATTACATGAGGGCTTTAAACTTTAAAGGAAGTACATGAGTAGGAGAAAAGATCACACTCTTTCACATACTTTTCGCTGTGTGTGTGTGAGTGTATGTGATCAGCGTGTGTGTGTTTGTGTGTGATCAGCGTGTGTGTGTGTGTGTGTGTGCGTGTGTGTGTGTGTGTGTGTGTGTGTGTGTAAGTGCCTGTGGGCTTTTGTAAGTTTGCTTGTGTGTGTGTGTGTGTGTGTGTGTGTGTGTGTGTGTGTGTGTGTGTGT
>JAOPJO010033871.1:0-10015 GCA_027123675.1 Molva macrophthalma
TCTCTCTCTCTCTCTCTCTCTCTCTCTCTCTCTCTCTCTCTCTCTCTCTCTCTCTCTCTCTCTCTCTCTCTGTCTTTGTGTGTGTTTCTCTTTCTCTCATTCTTCCTATCTGTCTCTGTGTGTGTCTCTCTCTGTGTCTCTGTGTGTGTCTCTCTCTTTCTCTGTCTCTCTCTGTCTCTCTCTCTCTCTCTAACAGACAATGTTTTTTGTGATTGCATCACCAAGCCTGTGTGGTCAGAGCGTCGTCAAAGCACCCTCCTCTCACAACCGCCAGTCAAACTCTGAAGTATCTTTTGGATTTCAAACGCTTTGTCTTCACACTGGAATGTTGCTTACCAATCAGAGGCTGGCTTCACCAACATTGTCTGGCTCACCAAACACGAGAATCCGTGATTGATTTTAATAAATGTTCTCCTGAAGTGAAACATCTCCCTGGAGAGATGTGCTTGGACAATTTCGATGAGATGACTCAAATGAAAAGGCAGAGATGATGTGATGACACACAACACCAACAATAAATGCAAAAGCAATACAAAAAGAAAATGTTTTTTTATTCTTAAAGGTGCTTTTCCAGGTAACGAAACGAAACATGAGACCAACAGACGCACTTAAAGGCCCCGGTTTTGGATGCTCCTATTTTTCCTGTTCCACATGTGAAGTTTATGATCCCCCACTGCCTGATGGTAAACATTGTGACACACTTGTACCAGACAGAAATATAGCATGTTTAAACTTTGCTGTTCCTTATTTAACATCCTCTTAGTGCACTTTTCAAAGCATTGTCTTTGGTCATCATTTCTCAACTCCTCTGCATTTGCCTTGCAGTCAGTTTAGGGAAGCTTCTGGTTGCATTTCAGCGACAGACGAAACCGGGGCTGGTTGTGAAATGTTCTCCTTAGACGTTTATATATTTTTCTTTCCTTAATTCTTCAATTATTTTTCAATAAACCATAAAAATAATATATTTTTTGTAGCTCAGATCAGATAATGGCTATTTTAAAGTGTATGAACACTTGCCATGATAATGGTCACATTCCTCCTTTAAGCCAGTATTAAATCTGTCAGCAGGCCCAGTGTTACAAGAGCATAAACCCATTCCACATCCCTCCAAGGGGATGGCTCTTTACTTCACCGAGCTAACAGATGAATGGCCTTTTTAACCGACGGATAGGAGAGGGGGAGGGGGTGGCAGAACATCAGTAAAACACAAGTTGAAAAAGTGACGTAACATTAACAGACCGGACATGGTGGCTCTGTGACATTCCTGCTGAAAAATTTAGTTTTCATCGCCATTCTACAAGGAATCCCATTTTCCTCCAAGTGCAGCTGGTTAAATAAAGGGGAGGAGGGAAATGTGTTTGACAGATGAAGGTTGGAAAGTCAGAGGGCCTCTGCTCTGTTAGAGAGTTGGGTGTGGTTAGGGGTTTTTGTATTGGAGCAACTTTACAATATAATCATGGACAGAGTTAAGAGTAGGCAGACAAATGTTTTTTGTATTTTTATCAAACTTTTTATCTTATAATAATTCATATTAGCTTACAGCTAATACGAATATATAAAATAATAAACAATAAGTAAGATGGTTTATTATGTCTGACTTTGTAATAAAATCCATATAAATATAGTGAGTGGAAATGAAGCAGTGCTTCACCAAATAACTGAAAATAATCAAAATAATATGCATATGAGAAGATAATTTGAGGTTAAGTTACCTCAAATAAACAACAATGATTTCCTTTGCTAAGCAAAACGTGCGTTTGTTCCAAAACATGCCAGGTATACGTCCATGTGTAGCATGTAAAACAGCGACACCTGTTGATGAATATGTTTGTAGTCACTATCTTTCTAGCCTTGTATAACCTCATTCCCAGGCGAAATTCAATAAATAAAGGAAACCTTTTTTGATACAGGATTCAAACTCATACCATTGTGGGAAAATAAGTTATAGTTGGGAAACAATTCTAGCGTGCCATTAACACCACAATTAAGGTAAAGGCGTTACTAGTTTTCTTAATTAATCAATGACAACAATTACAGCAGTGGTGCAAAAGTTACAATAATGTTGGAGGTAGGGAGAAAGTTGTTTAGAGAAAAAATAAAGAAAGAAAGAAAAAATGGAAGCAAACCCCATTGAAGAAATGATGGACTTTAAAGTCAATTATCGGATTCCTGATGGCCTCAGTAAACATCAGGGGTATACCATCCAAAGTAGAGCTTCAAATGTTGTGCTCAAGTGTAAGTATTAATGTTATATACAATCTTTATGTAATATTAAGATTAAGTGGAGCTTTTTTGACCAGATGGAGTTCTTCACTACATATGTAGAAGAAGAAAAGAGAGAGGACGGACATGGAGGCGGACATCCACAAATGGGTAAGTTAGAAATGTCACCCCAATTGACCTTTGTTTCTAACATTAAGGCCTAATTAACAAAACAATCTGTCAAATTGAAGCAATAATTCAATGTATTAAATGAAACCACTCATTATCTTCTAAGCGGGCCAGTCTCAAGGAAGACAGTACAACCCAATAGAGGTGGGGTTATTTGTGCAACTGAATGTCCCATGCAGCTTAATGTGCTTACCTACCGGCTACTTCCTATACAGGTGTGTAATTATCATTACATTTTTTCAGGTAATGGTTTGAACTGGTTGGGATGGACCTTATGAAGCTCACTGTAATGTAGAGTGGTAATCAATAGATCATGAGGTTGCTCATGAGGGAGGTGGTGGTTGAGGGACTGACCAAGCAAGGATAGGATTGAGAAAGGATGGGAGGACAACTTTATGGTTGGAGATGTTGAAAGAAAAACATCCGAGAACAGCAGCAAAAAGGAGGCAAAATGGAGAGCAATTTGCTGGGTCTATTTAAAATCAAGGCCCCTAAAGGGGAAATTTGCTAGTCTGGCTAGTAAAATTAACAATAATACTAAAACAGTTGCTAATATTGACCTCATTACCTGATTCACAGAGCCAGAGAAGAGGATTCCAGCAAAGCAAAAAAACTTTGCTTTGCTGGAAACTCTCTGGAGATTCCTCTGACCCTCCACCAGCCACATTACCAAGGGAGAGTCAACCCGTAATGGTAGATCCTATCCAGCTATGTGAAATTAAGTATAATAATGCTATATACTTTTTTTTTTAATGACTGAAATATTCTGAAGTTCCAGTTTTCTGACAAATAAGGAAAAAGGGGAAATTCTCTGTTCCAAATTGGGGCCATATAAAGTATTTACAGCAGCTCTCCAGAGCTTGGCCCCTGGGAGGGAACTGGAGAGTGATGTCAGTCTTGTTTGGTAAGCTGATTCAGATTTTTCCACTTTGATGTGAAAGTTAATTAGAATAATTTGTGTCTAGATTGTAAATGCTTACCTAATGTGTGTGGCAAAATGGTCCAAAGTCATTGACACCTTTTTATATGATGGTGATTTGGAATGGAATGTCAAGGGGGGTGAGAAAGGGAAGGACAAAAGTTGTTTATAAAAAGGTGTTTATTTACAATTAAACCATCTTAAAAACGTAACTGATCACTTGCAGCTTGATGTAACGGAGTTGGATATTTTAATCAGGGCTGTCTGCAAGGGTGGACATTGGACTCTAGTAGTAAATGCACTTTAATAAATGCAATTTATGTAGCTATATTTACAACTCTGAGTTTCTTGTACACTAAAGTATCTTGTTCATTAAAGTATCCTATCTGTAAATGGCCATGTATCCAAAGGAAGGACGGGCTCTGTTTGTAGATCCATTTGGAGCCACTTCCAATCAACTTAAACATTGTAGGGATTCAACAAGGTAAGCAAATCCAGAATGTATTCTGATGTGTTTCATTTGTTAAGTATGCTAAATGGTTTCTGATGTGCAAGTAACAAACAACTAATGTTTTATTGTTTGGCTTTAGGGCTTTCATGCGAAAAAACCAAGAAGGGAACTTGTCTAGATGGATGTGTGACACCTTCTCACATCCCCGTCAGCACGATTCCACATCCTGTAGAGTCTTGGTCTGCAAAGTAAGATTATGTGCCCGATAAGCATTTTAAAACTATTAAAAGGACAATAATAATACTAACCTGTATTTTAAGGTAGCAGAGCTGCTCTTGAAGGGAGGCAGCATAGCGTTTGAGCTGGACGAGATGGACATTAACTCCATGAGATCAGAAATGGCCAGGAGACCGTTGGATGATTCTAGTAAGCTTCAATCAATTGTATATCCACTTCACCAAAACATTTGCCTATACTTAACCCACTGTGAAATTTGAAATCTTTTGAACAGACAACCTGACGGAACTGTGCCGTTTCTGTGGGGAAAGGGAAACTGGGGAAAGGACCACCTCAGAGGCACCCGTGCATCAATGGTAGTGAAGTTGGTGTGTATAAACAAAACAAATGCCAAAGGAATTAGGTTACAGCGAGAGCCGAAGCTGCTTTACTGTTGCTTATATACACAAACCAAAACAATCAATACAAACACACTGTACGACTTCCGCTCTACCGCGTCATCAACCTAAACGGTTGTGGTGAATTATATCTAATGAGTCTGTGTGCTTGCTCACCACAAATGTCCCCCCAGAATTCACAAACACCGGCATCGCAAACCTGCCGGGGGCCCGGACTACACGGCCAAACTTGTTCATGAACCCCTGTGCGGGGACTAAAGAAAGCGCCAGAACCGCCACGGGACCCTTAGGTCTGTCCGGGGCCATCGCCGCAGGAGGACGTGCGCGCCGGGGGACGGGGTTGTGCCAAAGCCAGCGGGTTGTTCCAAGTCCAGGTGTGCGGGCTTTAGGCGGTCCAACAATATGTGGTCAGGCCGGCCCCCGACGTCGACCACAAAGGTTTTATCCCCCAGCTCGAGAACGCGTAATGGCCTGTTGTAGGGTGGCTTCAGGGGGCTCCTGTGTGCATCATGCCTGATGAAAACAAACTTAGCCTTGCGCAGGTCGGGTGGGATGAAGGATTTGGCGGAGGCAGGTGGGTACGGGCGCTCCGGCACCTCAAACGGCGCCCTTGATGTGTCGACGGATCTTCGCCCTCTCGCACTCCACACAGGCGCTGACCCAGTCCCTGACCTCCTTACGAAGTCCATGCCACACAAATGGCGCTGCCACCGACCGCTGTGAGGGCGTGGGTGGGAGAGGCCGTGGAGCACATGGCGATGCTCACAGTAGCCTTTAAAGTTATTGGCATTGAACGTGCTTTCTTTACGTCATTTTTTTAAAAATTTGTCTATCTTCTTTTAGGTAGAATGCACATAATGTTCATTGTGGTTTCACTGGGTGTGTGTAGCAAGGCCCAATATGAATGAGGACTTTTTGTGTCCAGCCTGCCAATAACCATATTAAATGGATGTCCTTTGGACGGACGCCAGTGGCTCAGGAGGTAGAACAGGTTACAGTGTCGAGGTGTCCCTGAGCAAGACACTTTACCCTAACTGCTTCCGACGAGCTGGCTGTTGCCTTGCATGGTCAACACTGTGTGTATGAATTGGTGAATGTCAGGCAATAACTGTATTGCCTTAACTGTAAGTGCTTTGAGTTGCCACCAGAAAAGCACTATATAAATGCAGTCCATCCTTTGTTCCAAAAACATAACATTTTTCTCTGTTTGTTGGGATTTGTGCCATCTATCATCATGTAACGTATCAATGTTCTTGTTTGGACAATCTCTACTCCTTTATCCCACTGACACGTGCATATGTGTCACTCCCATATCTTGTTGTTAATTAACCTGTTAGTTGTTGTGCCATCTATGTATTGTTCTTATTTTAACCATGTGTGCCACTTTTCTGCTAATTTACTATACTCTATCTGTTAGCACTGAAAATAATCAGGGACGAGACCTTCCCTTGAACAAACTGTATATATGATTTATGTATCTGAATAAACATTGAATCTCTGAGTGATACTGGCTTGTGTCACATTGATTCCCAAGCTCACTGCTTTGCTTATAGAGATGATCCAGAACCAGAGGACTCCGCCATATCAGGCGACAGAAATATATAAATATATATGTATATAACACAGCAAATATTAATCATGTTCGATCTGTTTACGATCTGATATCCTGTAGTGTGGGGGGAACCCCGAGGACAGCCTAGTACGCAGGCAATTGATTGTCATATGGGAAAGATGGGAATGAAATGTGTGCAGCAGTACGAGCACAGCCTATCGGGGGCGAGCTTTTGGTGAAAGCTCGCTTCGTTCACTGTTAGGGGCTCGTGGGAAAAAGACCTCAACGGGGAAACATAATTTGACACACCAGTTCTGATAGAGCGTTACGGAGAGAGAGCGAGTTACTGAGAGACATGTGTGACAGGCACTGTACATATGTTGATTAGTAAAAATAAGCAACTATACTGCTTTAATCGTCCATGTATAATCCGTGAGAAATAGAACAGAATGAAACAGGCGTTAAATTATTTATTATTATTAAATTATTTGAAGGAGGCGTGGTTAGGTAGATGTCAATCAAGTGTGCCACGGATTCTCCCACAATTCTGACCATAGTGCTGATCAGCAAAACGAAGGTGTTTTGGAGCAAACATTTATAATATTTGTGAACGTTTATTCGTAGTCAAATTATGCTATATTCACAATAAGACAATAAACTTTGACATCATTTAAGCTTTTTTGAGATTTTTGGACTGGTTGTCAGTGGCTTTAATGAAACAAATGTGCACAGTCTCTGGATTTGCAGTGCCTCATTATTTTCCATGTTTATTTTCTACACATTTATTGTAGGCTATAGACGTGCATGTGACTGTCGATGGTTAGTGGTACTTTCCCTTTTTCTCTCTCTCCCCCTGCAGTTTCTCTTCAATGAGGCGTGGCGTTGCGCGGGGAGCGCTCCGTAGCCCCGAGGGTACAGGGCAGGTGCTGAGTGGGCTCCTAAATAGCAGGGTTTTACTTGTAAATATATATATATCTTTTTGTGGTAAAATTGTATTTCTATTTTCATCTATATATCATGCCTCATTTGGTGATCTTTGAAGCTAAGCGTGGGGGTCCTTTTAAATGACAGACTTTTGTGTCATTATTAGTAAATGGAATGTTCTAGTAATAAAGTAATTTGGGTAATTTAAACTAGGTAAATATTTCACCATTGCCGCTGCTAGTTAGCTAGCTGAATGTACCACATTTATCGGTGCATGCGCACACTGTTATTCCAGTAGTCCACCATCGCATACACAAGTCCTTTACAGCGAAATGCATTCTTCTGCCTATTTACAATGTAGTTCTATATTTATGTTCTTTCCTCGAACCATTTACAGAGCATTATTATGTGTTTGCTTGTGATGGCATTGGAGATGCCACCACTGTTAAACTTCCAGCAGCCCAGCCTAGTGACATTAATATCATACACTGCCTTGTTAACATACTGAGAAATAAATAAAAAACTAGATATTTTTACTTCCTCTTTGATCATTTGACACACAAAGATGATAAAAAGTTTGGTTCAAAATAGAAAGTTTTCAATGTTTTTTTAAATTGAGGTTCCAAAGTCTGAGATCGCGTTTGTATATATAATGTACCTACCCTTTAATTAAAAGCCCGAATACTTACCCTGTAACTAAATGTAACAAAAAAACTACCACCGCATATATATCTAACTTACTCTGAGAGAGACCTATATGAGAACAGTTTGTTTCGATGAACTTGCCTCAAAACATGGAAGAACCAACAAAATGATTCATACCTTGTGTTTTATCTTGCTATATTATATGTATTTATTGGGATGAAAGGAGGCCGTGCACAGAGCTGAAAAGGTAAGCTTGCATCTCTGTAATGCTGGTCAAACACGATTGTCAGGGAGAAGACTTTCAACGACTTCAACATGGTCAACGTGTTACACTGACATCTTGGAGCGGTAAGTGAATTCTGTCCCCCGGTGGCAGGTGGAGCCACGAAGCCATAAACGAGCGTCCAGTAATGAAGTTTGCGTGAGGCTATCGGCCGCTGAGACAGTTTTCACAAGCCGTATCCATGTAGATAACTACAGTATGAATTCTCTCTAAATTCCTCCCAAACGTCCGGATTATTGCTCAGTAGGTCGTTCTTACTCTGTAATATTAGAATAGGTACCCAGTAGTTAAATAATAACTACCGTATAATAGGCCAGCTACTATGTCCTGCACAGTTATCTGTATGTTTTAATTTATTGTGCAACCTGTGAAATAATAAGAGTCTGTTGACAGTCACTTTGGTGACATTTGTGATTAACTCATCAGTTAACAGCTTAAATTCGTCAATTTAATTGACAGTTATTAGAAACACATGTAAAGCGGGGTGATGCATGATAAAAGGTCAGTGCTGTTATACTCTTTATCAGCCCTCATGGAAAGCGTTTTGTCCAATCAAATTACTTGGTCGGAACTAACTGTTGTATAAAATAATTTATATATTTAGATGAAACAATAAGAATTGTAGATTTGCTTCAACAAAAAATCTTGTCACTAGCCACCAGTTGCTCATCTGGTACTCTAGCCATTGAGATGCTTTGCTTCAGGATCGAGTACATCTTATTCCATAGGAAATGGTTCTTACGGGAGCCGTTTTGCAATCCGGGAAACAAGTGTTCTGCCAATTTCTGCTACCCATCAAATTGTGCGACCTAGTGGTTCTGCGCGTGCGCATGCATGATCCTGCGTGCGCATCCATTAATTTCTGCTACCTTTTTGGCCGATGGTGAGTATTTTCTTTAAAACATGTTTTTAACTGCGCAATTATCTTACAAATATGTTTTTAAATTGTGCCTTTTGACCTCTAAGCATGTAAATATGTGCATGTACACACTGGCTTTGGTGCTGAATGTAGAAATAAGATGATATATGTGTTATCTTTACGGGACTGGGAGCGGAGAAAGTTTTCGTTGGTGGTGGATAGACCAATTGCCTCTATCAAATAATGCTCCCACTGCAGAATCACGTTATTTTACACCACTACTCACCCTATGTACACTGTAAGAATATGGGGAGCATATTTTGATGCTTGTTTATAACGTCTTTATTGAAGATTTCAGGGGTGCAGTATGTGGATAGACCAATTGCCTCTATCAAATAATGCTCCCACTGCAGAATCACGTTCTTTTAAACCCCTACTCACCCTATGTATACTGTAAGAATATGGGGAGCATATTTTGATGCTTGTTTATAATGTCTTTATTGAAGATTTCAGGGGTACAGTATGTGGATAGACCAATTGCCTTTATCAAATAATGCTCCCACTGCAGAATCACGTTATTTTAAACCACTACTCACCCTATGTACACTGTAAGAATATGGGGAGCATATTTTGATGCTTGTTTATAACGTAACGTAACGTAATAGGGAGGTATTTGTGACACATGCATACATTTAAGTATACTATGTGTGTGAATACTTTTGTGAAATGTATTTTCTTTTTTATTCACAAATTATACATTTGTAGTGTACCATGATTTATTTACTCACAGAATGATTGGAGTTGCCACAGTTAAAAAAATTATGAAAACCATTGTTTCTAGGGAATGCAGAGGACTACTGTGTCGTGTGCTCCTTTGCTGAAAAAAATGCAGATGAGAGCATGTTTAAAATAAAGCTAAAGTATAACATAAAATATGTGCTTTGTATTATTAATTGACTCAAAAATGTGTGTGCATATTACCATACAATGTATCTCGTTGTAAATTGTAATGCTCTTTTAATTGTTTTTTTTGGTAGGTGCAGTGTGAATCGTGCAGTCGGTGGGCACATTTTGAGTGTGCCCAATATGGCCATGACACTAGCGCTGTGTATATCTGCAAGAAATGCCTCAAAATAACATAAAGATTTGAGATCTTTGGTTGTTTTTATTATTGGATCTTTTGAATAATTATTATCTATTGCATATATAAACATACAGAATCCCATTCACAAATATATACAAGTTTTAACAATACTTTGCTACACTTTTCTTGTTGAACTTATTTATTTAGTTTAATTGATTATTGATGTCATACTGTACCCCTGAAATCTTCAATATATACGTTATAAAACAGCA
>JAOPJO010033921.1:0-10005 GCA_027123675.1 Molva macrophthalma
AAAAGGTAGTCTGACGTCACGAAAGAACGCATCCTGCGTTCGCAGCAAAGTGGAACGTTCACGTAGTGTTTTGGGGACAATGGCAAAAATATAGGATTTTACCCCTTTTTTTCTCTAAATTGGGGACTTATTTCAGTAACATTGATAAAATGTTTCCGACCATATGAGACAAATGACTATGTTAAAAACAAAAAAAAAGTGTTTTTGGGATCACAGGCTCTTTAATATGCGGAAGCGTATTGCTGCCGCGCCAGAAAAAGAAAAACGGATCAGTATCACCTTATAACGTGAAAGGTTTATTGTTATAACAGGATGTTTTTCACGTTATAACAAGATATGTTCACGCTATTACGACATACAAACTTATCACGTTATAACAATATGCTATTTATCATGTTATAACGTGATAACTTATGTTATAACGAGAAACGTTTCACGTTATAACGTGATAACTTGGGCCTTTTGTTATAATGTGAAACTCATGTTTGAATGCAACCCGGTATCACGCGATTTCGTGCTCATAGTCACGAAAATTAATCTATTGAATCGTGTCCCAGAGCACGATTGTCCGACTTTTTTCGTGCTACACAGAACGAAATTGAAACCCATGCATTTTGAATGGGAACGTTTCTCAGACTATTTTCGTGCTGGACTGAACGACATTTAAACCAATGCATTTCAATTGGGAGATTTTCTTCGAATTCAGAAGGGGGGTGCGCAGATAGTGCAGTGCACCTTAGTATATGTGTCTATTTCCTAGCCAGCGGAACCTAGTTTACGCCAAAAACAAAACCATTTATGGCAGCTCAGTTATGGCAACGAACGCGCTGTGGTTTGGAGCAGAGCCATGTTTGAAGTAAAAGCCGGCTTACTCATTTATCTTTCAATTAGTAAATTACTGAAGTGCACTAAGGTGATACCTCCGCATCGAGGTTTGTGTAAATGACACTTTACACGGAACTCATAAACTTGTTTGCAAGGTGGACTGTGCTTGCATTGTGTACATTAATGTTCCCTATCACAGCGTCCCGCTCCTATCACAGGAACCTATAATCAATATGTTTGGGAGTTGTTGAGAATATTGTGTTCATGTATTAAATACAGGATATATGCGTGCATGTTACAGAAAAGAAAATAATGGCCATAGGTCGTAAAGCGCATATGGATATATACGAGAACTGGGGGGCGGGGGGATTCCGAACAAAAATGTAGCTCATTGCTCCACATGTTTGAAAAACATGTTGTGTAATAAAATATGTAATTTTTTAAACAGTTATAGCCTACCTCGATTATAGTCCCTCAACACCACCACATGAAAAACGCCACGACCAGTTGACAGTTAACTAAACATCATATACAATCACTGAATGAAGATTATGACAATAAAAGGCACATTTCTAACTAGAACTAGTATCAAAACGCATTTTAATGCCGAAACAATGTTAATATTGCATTTTCCACTGATAATCAAATGAATGTCAGCCTTGTTTGGTTTTCAGCGATAGCAGCGTCCATAGCAACCACCATAGCAACGATAGAACACGTAGGCATGTCACATTTTTAGAGCCGTTATTGTAAAACTACTACGTTTTAACTTATAAGTTATCACGTTATTACGACATACAAACCTATCACGTTACAACAATATATTATTTATCATGTTCATTTATCATTTATCATAACGTGAAACTTATCACGTTATAACAAGATAAGTTATCACTTTATAACGTGATAAATAGTATATTGTTATAACGTGATAAGTTTGTATGTCGTAATAACGTGAAAAACATCTTTTCACGTTATAACGTGATACTCATCCGTTTTTCTTTTTCTGGCGTGGCAGCAATACCCTTCCGTATTAATATGGTAATAATTTGAACACTTTCAAAATGTATTCATGTAAAAATCATTTGGATGGGGAGGAGTGGTGGCATTTTACGCAACTGAATGCTTCCATTCACGTGATGGTATCGAGTGAAGTAGAAAAAAAAAAAAAGTATCGAATGAAGTACTGTATCGGTATCACTTTAAGGGTACTGGGATTGGTACTGGTATCGCCATTTTTTAAACAATACCCAGCCCTAGTGACGACCCTCTCTCTCTCACTGGGACTTTGTCAAAAAGTGAGTTTTGGCTGTCTTGTTTTATGGTTAAGTAGCTTCGTTTTTCGTGAAATGGGGTTTTCTGGGTTGGTTGCTAGGCTGACCAGATTGATTTATGAAATTATGTAATTTGATTGGGACTACCACACATGATTGGTTTGCGTGTGTTTGCCTGGAGTTTTGTTTGGATTGCCAGACGTGTTTTTGCCAAGGAGTTTGCTGTCCCCAGTGGTAGTTCTGTCTAGCTGTCAAGTGTTAGACGGTATGTTGGTGCATTTATTTGGTAGGGACGGCCCCATGTTGTTGACTGTCAAGGTGGCTGTTAACATTAGGAGAGTAGTTTGTTAGTTTGGCGGGGACCGTGGGTAGTGCGTCATTACCAGTACCCGCACGATGACTAGGGTCATCACTTTAGTTCCATTTGGATTGTGTTATGGTTGTATTTTACTGAACCAATGCACTCTCACTGTGAGTTTAGATATTATACATTTTCTTTAATGTTTTAATACTATAAACATGTAATTGATCATATTTAAAATATTGGTGATCACTGCTAATTTAGAAAATTGTATTCAGGCCTCTCTGAACAGCTTTTGGATCATTGCAACAAAGACCAGTTGGTTCAATTTGCAGATCACTTTGGGGTTGAGGGTAGCCCTTCTCTAATGAGGGGAACTTCAAGGCCATGTTGGAGGTCAACCTAGTTCAGGAGGGTGTCTTAACTGTAAAGGACCCTCCGTATGTTACTCCAATTGTATCCCCGGGTGTCGCTTGTTTGAGTTTTGACAAACAAAACCTTTTATTACTTAAACATGAGCTTCAAACCTGTGAGCTTGCATTAGAAGAGAGTAAACAGAAATCTGAGTTTGCTTAAATACAGTTGGAGGGAAGGAAGCCAGACCTCACCAAGAGGGGTACACTCATAGAGGAAGCGGGGGCTCCTGTGAGAGTTGCTCAAACTTACATGGCGGTGAAATTGCAGTTGCTTCCTAGATTAAATGAAAGTGATCCAGACATTTTTCTTCTTTGTTAGAGAGAGTAGCTCAAACTCAGGATTGGTCTAATGCAGCCTTCACTTTATTGATACAATTGTAACAGTTAATTGTAGTCTTTTTTTTCCTTTGGTCTCAGTTGGGGAAGGTGTCGGGACACCTGTGCAGGTGTAAATGGTATAAATGCCATTTTAGGTCTCTTAGGCATGTTGGCTTCTGGTTGGCTTCTGGTTTTGTTCCTCTTTGTTTTGTTTACATCATACAACATCCCACAATACACATTTCATTCATCCATACACACACATACTACTGATTATACAGACCTCCACCTTGCATTCTTATATTGTTTATTCTTTAAGTTATATATAATATATATAACTTTAACCCTTGATTAGGTGTGGATTGTTGTGACCACCAGGCTTGGTTATAACAATTCTAGCTACTAATCTTAGAGCCTGGCTAGTTGGATTGTTGTAGCTGTGACTTCAGGCCTGACACTACATAAATGTTGTGTTATGTCTCTTTTCTGTCCGTGCTCAATGCGCTGTACATTTTCCTTTCACAGGTAATGACATCGGATCTGCCCCGTGGAGGATATTTATTTTTTCACCAGGTTGTAACTGTAAATGTCAAGTACAGGTCTTCTTGTAGCACCGTGATATCTGCGCCTGTGTCCATGTTGAATTCTGCTTCACATTTTGAATCATAATTAGCCATGGGCCATCTACAGCATCTGTGCATACAGTACCAAGCAACACCTCCTCACTACTAACATCAGTGTTGTGAACCTCTCCTATTGCACCTGACCTGCACATCCTAGCATAGTGTCCTCGTCTCACTGAATGCAAAACACATTCTTGGTTGGGCATTGCTTTTTATGTGGGACCACATTTCCCAAACCATTATATTACATTTATTAAACTGATGCTTTTATCCATAGCAAATTACAATAAGTGCATTCAGCCATGAAAATTCAACCCAGAAATTGCAAGAATCATGCGAGTACATACAATTCATCAAATAAGTAAACTGTCTCAAGTAGCTCATTTAAGAAACCAGAGATAGCTCTTTTCCCTCCATGGGCAAAGACGCCCTCTGAACAGATGAGTTTTCAGTCATGGACTTGCACTGTGAGGCTTTGTCTGGCAGTCGTCTTCCTGGCCTTCTAGCATAGGTTTTCCTTTGGTGCCTATAGCCACCTTTGCTGAAGACTCAACAAAATCAACATTGAATCTATTATCACTGTTGTAGCATTTCTTAAAGGATACATTTGGGATTTTTCTACCTGGACCCTATATTCCCATCATTTTGGGTCTAAGGGACTAATGCGGACAGTTTTTAAAATGAGTATGGAGCGAGAGCGCTTCAGCCATTACAGCCTGAAACGGGCTGTAACGTAATTCTTTACCTTTAGCATGATCCGGTCTGTTTGTTATTGTGTTTAACAAACTTTGTTAAGGAGAAGTCTGACTCTGATTTGGTTGTTGTGTTGTGGTAGAAAAATTGCTTATTGTCAAGACAATCTCAACGCTCCTTCACCCAAATCTTTTAGATCATTGATTCTCAACTGGTGGCTTGCTAGTGGCTAATTCAGAGGGTCGCAGATCATATGCCAAACCTTAATGTTTATGGTTTTTGAAAGTTTCCACCGTCATCTTCCTGCAACAACACAATTCTCATAAGACTAAATCCGGCATAAAGACAGTATTTAAAATTGTACATGCAATGAAAACACAAAGCACATCAAAACAAAGCAGCTCAGCACTGTACCAATGGTAAAGTGGGCGTTGCATTTTTTTGAATGCTGTTCTGCCTGTTCGGCCCCTAATGGTACAGTCCAACATATATAGGCCCATGTATGTATAGACCTATGTATACGAAATCTCGGATCCAGCAGCCCTACTATGTTATAGAACAACTTTTTGGGGGAGATGGCACAGAACCTGGGCTGGAAAAAACAGGTGGAGTTACGTCTTGTTTCCTGTTTCATTATGGAGATATTCACGCGACTGAATGAGGCTTCCAGGGGATTTTAATATGTGTATTTCTAAAGTGGCCATGCTACACAGTGTCCATTTGAAACATTTCTTTTTACAGTTCTTACTGCTGGTCGAGTTCACATTTCCAAATTACGCGCTTGCAGATCCTTGCCTCGAGCAACATCATTGGTTGAAACAAAAATGAGGCAAAAAAAGTAAACTGCCCGTTCACCAAGATTTGAACTTTGTGTGTGTGTGGAATCTTTATGAAAACAGCCATACTCAATGCTTCGGGATGATAAATGGCTGTTGTCAGGTCCACCAAGCCTCGTCTTTCTGTTTGGATTTAAATGACAACGGTGATTTGTCTATTTTGGAGTCCTGGAAAATAAATCAAGGTGTGCGTTTGCATGTGAAAATTGTCTGTGCTGTACATACCTACGTTAGAGGATAAATTTGGTGTTTGGTTTATAAGAAGAACTTTCTCTCCCACTGCCCCTCTTGTGCATAATTCAGGGTGCATGTTTCCAATCAGCAAAACACTGTCAAAACAGCAGTAAAGAAAGGAACATTTATATGTAATATTTAATAGATTTTTATAAACCAATGTAGTAATTACATTTATAAAGTGTCTATAATGCAAAGGCCTACTATAACATTTATTGTATTTTGTTCATATTCTGTTTATTCTCAACTCTTGTCAACTATTTGCACACTTACATATTATATATCATTTTGGAATTCAGTTGTGTTTTTATTGTGGTGTGAAATTGTTGTGTTATACAGTTGTACTATTATTATTATTATTAGTGTGGTTGCAAAGCAAGCCAAACTGTTGTTATCATGTTTCTATCTATCTTTCTTCTTAGTCTTCCACCTCATTTTCCGTAATTATCTACTCCTACAGTTTTTTTATACCAAAAAGTTGGGCATTGCAATGCACTGATACTTTGAGAGACCAAACATTCCTGACTTTTATTTAAATTAATTTTTATATATATATATATTTTTTTTTTATTATATATGTGGCGTGCTCGCTCATTAGCCTTGCTAGCATTAGCATGTTAGCATGCTCACGAAATATTGCTCACACGACGAGTTGGCTCATGCAATCACAGGTTTTCTTCAGAAAATGCACATGCAGCGACATGTCTAGTTATTAATAATATCTTTCTCACCCCTATTACCCTTGCTCTGTTTCAATGCTTAATTTACCCCTGAAGTTTACTACCCCTATATTCTAGTGATCCATTCTATTTGAAGTGATAGTTGAATGTGTATCAAGGCAGCACAGGAATGAATTCTACACTGATTTCAAGTGAATCCCCTAATATAGAGTCATCGTCTAGAGTAACATACAGCAATTGTCTAGACTGTTCAATGTGTATATTAGCCCATGCTTGACTGCTACCACTCAGGCCCAGTGCTCTTAGCAGCAGTAAACACAGAGGGCTCTCTAAACATTGCCTTATTAAGACACAAGCAGAGAGCAACACACACTGAGGAAGAAAGAGCAGGGATGTACTTGTTGAGATTTAATTTGAAGCCAATGCATCTTTCTCTCTCTCAGTTACCGTGACTCTGTTTACTTCACTCTTTTTCGCTGACACACAGGTTGGAAAATATCCCCGGGCAATACTGTACCAGGGACTGCTACTTAAGGTTGGATTGATTCATAAAGATAAAGGCAATACATACTGTACATTTGCATTACACAATTTAAAATATTCCCCCACTAGTTTAAAATAATTAAAATGTAGCCTACTAAATGACATCAAGGTCATCTTTAACACAGTGCACAGTTTTTTAACTGGGCCATTATAGCAAAATAATGGTATTCTGTATAATCTTAAAATAATTGGCCGCATTTGGACACAGCATAAGCAGGAGAAGATGGCTGAACTGAACTATACACAGAGTCAGGCTTTCTTTTCAAAATCTGAAAATCAGCACAATGACTAAACTGTTAATCAAGCCCAAGATTAGAAATAATGTGTAACATTTCATATTGTTAGTGTGTAGCTTTAGTTGTTGACCAATCCCTTCACTTAATCGGGCTGTGAAGCTTCCTGCTCTGATTCATTCATTCATACACACAAAACATTACGTCTTCATTTGCATTTTTGTATGAACTGATACTCTTTAACAATAATGTGGTACTTTAATTTACTGTAAATAAAATAAAAATAAAGCTTCTCCAAATGTTGAGTGCAGTGTCACAATAACACACAGTTGCTTCTAACTTGTTCTATCTCTGTATGTATGTGTGGTTACATGCATCCAATGGTTTGTTATGTATTTCCCTCCCGTTTTTTCATACTGACCTGTTTATCTTTTTTATTCTGTTTCTCTATTTCTGTTTTTTCAAACTCTATCTTCATCCTTTACGCTGTCCATATGGGCCAACACATGTTTCAGATTCAGATTCAGACAACTTTATATATCCCAATGAGGGCAATTCATTGGCAGCTTACCCAGTCCATACACACGACTTATACAATTTTAAAAAATTCACGGACAAGACAAGATAGTTATATGTCAGAGGCAAAAGATCAACTTGCATAGGTCAGTAAAAGGAGACAATGAGCAGCAGTAAATACAATTAAACACTTGTTATGGTTCATCGAAATTACCAAGTTTAAAGGAATGTAACAGTGATTTAAAATGACTACTGTCTGCATTTAATAGCCTGATAGCGGAAGGAACGAAGGACCTGTGTGTGTGTGTGGGAGCAAGATGGACAGAGAGGAGGGTCATTATTTGGAGTAACCAAGCGTTGTTTGACCGTTCACACACTACCAGAGGAATTGGGGTTAATGGATCCCATATGGCGCTTCAGTAGGCGGTCCAGTCAGCCGCTACAGGAGAAAAGTCCAAATTTAGAAGAAATTGTCAAAAGCTTTTCCCTCCCTTTTCATTAAAGGAACAATCCCCTTTCTCTGCTCCTCCCACTGCCGTTTGTCTTTTTCATGTTGCCTTTTCCTCTTTGCTTTATCTTCCATTTTATTGAAATCTAATGTCAATGCCTTATTACTCCCTTCAACTGTTCATTTGTTCTAGCTGCCTCTTTACTCTCAGTTGCTTGTTTTTCGACCACTCTTGTTGATTTTTGTGATCTCTATCATTCCTTCTCTCCTACTCATCCATATTTCTACTGCCCCCCACAATACACACACACATACACACACACACGCACACACACACACTTCCCAGACATTTACACAGGGCTCAGGTCAAGGGAGTCCCACGATAACAACCAATCGGAGCTGGTGGGGGTTGGGTCGGGTCCTACTAAGCCCCTCCCCATGTTACCATATTAGGTGAGGTAGAAATGGTTCCCTGACAGGGCGCTTCATAAATGACATGAGAAGGTAGTGAGTTGGAGATGGGAGGCAGAGGGAGGCCCAGCTGCTGTCTGGGCATGGTGACTTTGCCTGAGAAAAAGATGACCTTGGTCAGCTGATGCACCTAAGGGAGACACTGAGAGGACGGGCAACGTCGTTGCCCCTTGCAGCCTCGGCGGACCGCTGCTGTAGAGAAACTGCGGAGCACTGTCGGCAACCGGTGACTCCATGACCCGAGCCGGGTGTCCACAAAAGGAAAATAACCACAAGGTACTAGAGGCCGTGGAAGATAAGAGCGTGAAGGAGTGGCTTCAAGGAATTGATCAAAGTAGATATACATTGTCGTTAGAACATCTTTGCATCACAGCAAATTTGTTGTGTTAAAATGTTAGATGGAAAATGTTTGTCTTAATTGTTTCAGTTAAAATAACCCTGTAACTATAACCAAACGATGTGGTTTGCAACTTTCATGCCCTTTCTTAGTGGTATATGTTACGCAATGCTTTGGGTTCCCATAGGGTCCGCTGGAGGGTGTATCTGCACTAAGGGGAACACACTAACCATCTGTAGAAGAACACACATGCATCAGAGTACAGCTGAATGTGGCTGAGGTGCAGCAATGTGCTCATGTACACAACGTGATGCATTCTAATCTTGCTGTGGTTGTCTTTGAAGGCCTTCAGACATAGTGGATGGTGGAAAGGAGAGCAGCGCTGGGGAGAAAGAGAGCCCAACACACAGGTAAGGGGCTCATCAACATCTTGTCCACTTGCTTATAATCTCACGTATAATCCATTTCAGAGGTTTCCTACTGTGGATTGGCAGGATTTCCATACACTGTCATAGTATACAATATACCGTACCACATGGATCTGGCAAAACTATCTGTTCATGTAATATTTAATCTCATAAGGTGTATTTTTACTCAATATTTTCTATTTTCATAATGTGTTTGTTATTGTCAGCGCCAATGTTACTGTTTCAATGTAATTCTGAAAAAAAGTATTTGGTCAGTATCATGGTAATATTGTTAATGCCATCCGCACTGTAGTGGTATATACAGTATACTATTCAGTTTTACCATATGTCCTGAATATAATCTGTGGTGTATACAGTTAATTTAAGTAATGATTAGATTCATTAATAATCAACCACTTGCATTTTCCGGAAACAAATTGAATAACTCTTTGGCCTTTACATTGAGTGACAACAAATATGACAAAACTAAACGTTTAGGAAGAATAGAACAGAGGAAAGGCAGGAAGAGAGAAGGAACTGATGTGTTTGTTTATGAAGTCAAAAGTCTTGAGGGTGCGAGGGTAAAGGGGACTTTCACATAACTTCTTGTGACCCTAAATGCACATGCAGAAATGCACACACACACACACACACACACACACATACATACAATAGATGGATTCAAGCAGGATCAATTGTTACAATCGCACTTTGATTTATTAATTTATTTATTGTGCAGATAATTAGTAAAAGGCAAGAAAGGGTGAACAGTTGTTTTTAGAGTTACAATAAGAAGCTGGGAGTTAACTGTGTGTGATTGTGTGTGTGTGTGTGTGTGTGTGTTGGGGGG
>JAOPJO010036078.1:0-21008 GCA_027123675.1 Molva macrophthalma
AAACAACAAATATTTTTAAAGTAAAATATTTTAGTACAATTGTAAATCAAACATCCCTCTTTAAACTCTTATTACACCTTTAATGTTTTAAATTATTGTGAACCTCTAACACTGTCCCACAGACAGTTACACTCTCTCTCTCTTTCCTTTTCTCTCTCCATCTCTTTCTGTCTCTATCCCTCTCTCTCAGTCTCTCTCTCTACCTCTCTGTCCCTCTCCCTCTCGGTCTCTTTCTTTGTCTCTCTTTCCCTCTCTCTCTGTCTCTCTTCCGCTCTCTGTCTCTATCCCTCTCTATCTCTTTATTTCTCTCTCTCCCTCTCTTTCTGTCTCTCTCCCTCTCTCTCTGTATCTATCCCTTTCTTTCTCTCTCCCTCTCTTTCTGTCTCTATCATTCTCTCTCTGTATCTATCCCTTTCTTTCTCTCTCTCTCTCTCTGTATCTATCCCTCTTTCTCTCTCCCTCTCTTTCTACCTCTCTGTCTCTCTCCCTCTCAGTGTCTCTCTATCTCTCCCTCTCTCTCTGTATCTATCCCTCTCTATCTTTCTCTGTCTTTACATACACACACACACACACACACACACACACACACACACACACACACACACACACACACATATTGTATGTGTCTGTGAGCAAAATAGACAGTTCCGCCCAGGGACCTCTACATCTGAGTCACTGTTGTTGCCAGGGTTATGCCCAGGGACCTCTCCCTCTGACTCACTGTTGTCGCCACGGTTACACCCGGGGGCCTCTACCTCTGAGTCGTTGTTTGCCTAACTTTTAATTAATTTACACATATCAATAATAATGATTTTAAGATTAAATACTTTATATCTCTGTATAATAATCTCAATAATACATAGGTGCCCCCTCTCCCTACGTCGTACTTCGCCAATGACAGCCAGGTGCGTCAATCAAATTCCTTCTCCAATGAACGTGACTTCAGTCTTTGAGACACCTCTGAGAGATACGCACGTTGATTCTGCGACATGGAGAAATACATTGGTATTTGACCTGCTCTTTGGTTTCAACCTGCTCTTTGGATTGACTTCCAATACACATTTGCTGGAGTTTCTACATTCGTTCTACAATTGTTGGGTGAGTCTTAAATGAATAACGCCAAGCTATGCTAGGATATGTTGCTGCTAGTTTATCACTTTATCACTTTATTTCCACAGGTTAAATTGCAGTTCTGTTTTTTGTTTCATTGTTTTCTAATTTAAAGTTGCTGTTATGTTTATAGCATCAGTTTTCGTTTCTTGTCATTACATTTGGTTTTACAGAGTTTGACAGTTTGACGTAAATACCCACATGCTTGTTTTCAGACGCGTACACAGCCTAGCGCTTTTCCCCAAACTGCAGATATCACAGCCACATAACAAATTGCAGAACCTGTAGTTTGGGGATTCAAAATATAAAATAGCCTTTGGTGCAAACATTGCAACATAAAAAAAAGGGACTACGGTGGGAGGGTGCTTGTTCAGTGGAGCTTGGAGGCAAGTGCTGTCCTGTTTTCCATTAACAGCCAATTCCCAGCAACACTTATATGACCCATCCCTAGCCAACATGCAACCACACGCAGTTTCTTGAGAAATGCACATGCAGCGACATGTCTAGTTAAAAAGTAAAGTACCTCTTTGGCGACAGGGTGCGCTATAACTTGCGATAAAAAAAAACGACCAGCCCCATTATTATGTCAATCACAATTCCGCTTCAAATAGGGAGAAATCTCCCCAACGGGAGATGTCGTGTACGTAGACGATCCCTATCGAGGGAGGACCCAATGTTTTGTTTACAACTTCTAGTTTTCAAGAAATGAAAAAAAGATTGTTGCCACATTGTTGGTAAATTTGTCCAAGTTACTTTTTCCGGCAAAGAGCAGGAGCATCTACGTTTGGGGTCCGACATGAATATTCAGATTTCACAAATTTGAGTTCTATTGTATTGCTCTGGAAGTACTTACATTTGGGTACTCGCCAATACCGAGTACCGATATGAGTACTTCATACCATTACAGTTTAAAGAGCCCGTGAACCTGTGTCAGTGGGAACTAAAAAGTGTTTTGGGCTGAGAGTTCTAGGAAAGAGGGGGGCGTGTTATCGCCATGGTGACGACCCATGGCAATTTGTGATACTTTTTTAGTATCGTCGTTGTGTTTACAATGAGCGATGTTGTATATGAAATCGCCACACACCGTAGCGATATACTATAGGTGTCCGGGAATCCTAACCCCCCGACGCAGGTATTAAATAAATTGCTGCTCAGATGGAGCTTCACCATCCACACACACCGTAGCTTTATACTTTATCTGTCCGGGAAGCCTAACCCCCCGACTCAGAACCCTCGGATAGAAAACTACCCTCTAGAAGGGTAGTTTTCATCGTTTTTATACCTATGTCCTCCTGGTTCTCCCGAGCAAGCAGCCGTTTTAGCACTGTGACCGAGGGGATAACTTCAGCTGCAGAGGAGGTGGAGCTAATCTGTCTGGTCAGTTCTTCATATGGTGCCAGAACAGTGATGGTTTTCTCCAGCAAAGCCCACTGGTTGGCTGTCAGGGTCGCTGGCATGTCGTGGTCAGCTCCATATGATGAAATCGATCACTTCTGCTCCAGTAGACTCTCGACCATATAGAACGTGCTGTTCCACCTCGTCGCCACGTCTTGGTGCAGACGTTTGGTGGGCATTTGGAAATCTTTCTGGATGTCCTCCAGGCGTGTAGTAGCCAGTGGCGAGTGTTTAAAGTGCCCAACTATCTACCATTCGCCAATGCATTGCTCACACTTCGCTGTGATAGTAGCCCTTCGTGCACCACCAGCTGGATCGAGTGGGCGAAGCATCCCAAACTTGACACGTCCATCTCGTCCATCGCTTTCTAAAATATGCTTGCGTTGTCGCGTAAAATAACATGCAGTGCCTGAAATTCATTTTTTGAAATGGGGGGGCAATTCCCACCTTAAAAGGATCTCCGGATAGTTTGCCAAATTAGCCTTATTGGGTTAGCGCTACCGTTTTCACCACAAACATGACAGTAAAACACCCCAATGTTTCTGTTTTAGCGAGATATTTTAAGACGCCATAGTTTGTTGCCATAGTTTTTTTTACCCATTGCATTCTGGGCCGTGATGTAGACTGGTCCCCGCACCGCAACAAGCATAGGGCGCTTAAACGCTAACGTTATCAAGTTAAGATATTATCTCTATTAGCAAGCGAAATGTCTGCCGTTCAGCCTTTCCAGTTCGAGCCCGAATGTTCCGTAAATACGGAGGAAGGTACACAGGGTGCTTATAATAATCTCACCAAATCCTTCCGAGAATGGGCTAAAGTGATTGGGATAAAGATTGAGAGCAAATGAATGGGCAAAATACCAAGATGTGGAGTATGCTGATATTCTGGAGAGAATTGAGGAGTTTCTGGACACAGAAACTGAAAAGATAAAATGGCACAAAACATGCTATGCAGCTTTTACAAATGTGACTTTTATTTCCCGCCTGAAGAAGTGCTTTGAAAGGGAAAATCAATCAATCGCAAGTCCGCTTCAAAGCAGCCCAGGGACTTGAAACTCAGCATGCTCACTCATTAGCCTCAGTGGCATTAGCATGTCAACATGCTCGCAGAATATTGAGCACACGTCGAGTTGGCGCACGCAACCACACACATTTTGTTTAGAAAATCACAAATAAGATGCACACATCTTATTTGGTTAACAAATTGATTGTTTACTCTTCGAATTGATTGATTGACTGTTTGATAACAATAGCGCTTAAACAAAAGCCTACCTGTTGTTTTTGATACTACTCAATGTTCCTATTGTTCTGATAATTTTACTTATAACATTGAATCTAGTATGAAATGCTAGTGAACATTGTGTTTGTTTTACTGATGAGAGGAAATAAAAACAATGAGATCGCCTGTTAACTTCGCCTAAATGCATTTATGTTGTCTCATTTTGTTATTTATCTCTTTAAAATGGCTGGTTAAGATCATAATATAAGGTGATGCTGAAATCATGCAGTAAAAATGGTCAGGAATGTTGTCGTTCTCACGATTTATAGATATGGCCTATTGTGAATTGGGTCACGATGGTTTGTCATTTCAAAAAAATGGGTCCCCAGAAGAAAAGTTTGGAAACACTGCTGTACACAATGTAATACAGTGGCATACAGATGCATGCTGAATGCTCAGTCTGTTCGCAATGCTTTAGCCAAAACTGACGAGTAGCTATTCCCACGGACGCCTGGACTTCCCTCGCAGTGGAATCACACATTACAATAATGTGTAATTTCATCGATGAAAATTGGTTAATGAAGAGCGCTGTCTTACAAACACGGTCGATGCTATAGAGACACACAGCAGAAAATCTAGCTGAGGGGCTGAGAACAGCAGTCGAAGACTGGGGCTTGGAGGGGAAAATCATTGCGTGTGTTCACGATAATGCAAGTAACATCTTACTAGCCAACACAGCTACTGGAGTGGGACTCGAGCTTGTGCTTTGCCCACACATTACAGCTGGCAATAAATGATGGGTTCAAAGTCACTGCCGTAAGCTATGTTGTTGCAGCCGCCAGCAGAGTCGTATCCCACTTCTACCACAGCCCTGTGGCAAGTCCGGCCCTGAGAACCAAGTAAGAACAGCAGAATCTGCCTCAGCATCGTCTGATACAGTACTGCCGCACCAGGTGGAATTCAATCTGTGACATGTTCGAACGACGCCATGAACAGAGTTGGGCCATTGCGGCAGTGCTGTCAGACAGGTTCACCTAACTGTCAGATGCACGCACACTAGAGCCAACAGATGACAGCTGGCACTATATGGAAGAGCTGATCCCAGTGCTGAAATCACTGAAGATGGCAACAACGGTGCTCTGCGGAGAATCAGACATGTCCAAAAAGACATATATAGACTATAGGCCTATATATAAATAGACTATATAAAAATATATATATATTAAAAATAATGTATATCTTCCCTTTCTCTTGTCATCTGACAGGTGAAAGATGCCGTCAAAGACAGAATTGCTGTTGTCCTTTTAAATTTCGAAGAAAATGCTCAGGCTGGCACAGCACCATCATCACCTCCATCTGCCGAGGAAGAAGACGAGCCACAGCCTGTGCCCCCACCCGACAAGCAACAACGTCGGGCAGACGCTGACCGGACAGCGATGGCAAACTTTTTCTGAGAAGAATACTTCCTGAATGCACCGGACCAAAAGACGGAGCTAGAGGCGAGGCGTGCTGCAGCGTTCTGGATATGCTGCAAAGGTTTGATCGCGTAGGCAGGGAGTCCAGCCAGAAGCGAGTTGCAGTAGTCGAGGCGGGAGATGACGAGTGCTTGGACCAAGAGCTGAGCTGCTTCCCTCGTGAGGAAGGGCCGGATCCTGCGGATGTTGTAGAGAGCAAATCTGCAAGATCGGGCCACCGCGGTGATGTTCGCGGTGATTGTCCAGTACCACACCGAGGTTTCTCGCGGTTGGTGATGGAGATACCAATGTCCTCGACAGTGACCAATAACTCCATGTGAGGGCAGTCTTTTCCTGGCACAAGGAGGAGCTCAGTCTTCGAGGTTAAGCTTCAGGTGATGGTCGTTCAAGTGCTGATGTGGACAAGGAGCCATTCCGTGTGACCTTATAGGTGCGATTCGTCAGGTAGGATGTGAACCAGGATAGCGCAGTCAGCAATGGCGAGTTCAGCGAGGAGGATCTGGTGGTTCACAGTGTCGAACGCCGTGGACAGGTCGAGGAGAATGAGAACCGATGAGAGGGACGAGGCTCTGGCAACACGGAGCGACTCCGATACCTCGAGGATTGCCGTCTCGGTGGAGTGTGCAGTCTTGAAGCCTGACTGACGGGGGTCAAGCAGATTGTTTTGTGAGAGATAGGAGGACAGTTGGTTAGAGATGGCACGTTCCAGTGTTTTGGAAAGGAATGAAAGAAGAGATACCGGTCTGTAGTAGGGGTGCGACCGAGTACTCGAGTAATCGAGTACTCACTGGCAGTGTCAAAATCCTTGGAAAAAAAATTCTAATCGGAAATCATTTTTATCTCTCCATGGGCTAAAATCACATAGGAAATTATAGCAAATTATAAATTAAACCAAGGGGCACCGGCGGCGTGGTTTGTGTGGACGTGTGGAGCTCTGTCTGGGTAGCGGTTGACTGCGGTGTCCGGGAGAAAGTTGGGCTTTTTGGACACTTATTGTATAACGCCACGGTGTGTGTGGATGGTGAAGCTCTGTCCGATCAGCGATGTATTTAATGTCCACGTCCGAGGGGGGGGTTAGGATTCCCGGACACCTATAGTATAACGCTATGGTGTGTGGCAGATTTCATATGCACCATCGCTTATTATAACACTCATAACAGTTACACAACAACTGTACTAAAAAAGTATCATAAAGTTGGCGTGGGTCGTAACCATGGGGATAACACGCCCCCCTAAAACTCTCAGCCCAAAACGCATTTTTTAAATCACGTAGTGTTCGCATTCCAGCTGAAACAGTGGGCTCACTGGCTCTTTAAATAAAGTATTGTACTGTAACTAAATCATTGTTGCATTAATCACCATGGTAACGTTCAAAATACTCGCGCGTAATCCCTGTCAATCCCTTTTGACACTCAAATCAAGACAATGGCAGAACGGAGCAAAAAGAAAAGCCTTGTATGGCGCTATTTTGATTTAGAGGAAGATAAAGTAAAGTGCAGACTATGCCAGCTTCATCTGAAATACTTTAAAAAATACTGCCTCGATGCTGAACCATATAAAATGGAAGCATCCTGAAAAGGCAGTTGAAGACCCCACATCTGGAAGCGTACGACAGGAGAAGAAGGACACATTCATTCAGAAGAGATGCGACAAGGGTAGGAGTGAAAAAATCACAGAGCTCATAGTTGGATGGATGGCACTTGACCTACAGCCACTATCTGTCGTTGAAGATGCTGGATTTAATGCATTGATGACTTTAGTTGAGCCTGGCTATAAAGTTCCTTGCCGAAAGTCCATCACAGTCAGAGTGGAGAAAGCGTACCATGAATGCGCAGTTGCCATAAAAGCAAAGCTGTCATCCATCCCATATGTGTCTCTGACCACGGACACCTGGACCTCTTTGAACACACTATCCTACGTCACTGTAACATGCCACTATATAGACAACTGGCAGATGCACTCCTGTGTTCTGTCAACAGAAAACATGGAGGAGGCACACACAGCGCAAAACCTGCATGCTGAGCTGCTGACTGTGATTGTCGAATGGCTGGGGAAAGTGGACAAGGTGGTGTCTGTAGTGCACGACAACGCATCAAATATGATGAAGGCGAATGAGGATCGTGAGTGGGAGTCATTATGCTGCATGGTCCATTCACTACAGCTGGCGATACATGATGGGTTCAAGGCTTGTTCCACTATAGAGCGCGTCGTTGGAGCATGCGGCAGGCTGGTTGCCCATTTCCACCATAGCAGCAAAGCGATGACAGCACACCGTGAAAAGCAGGAGCAGATGGGCCTCCTTTAATTCGGTTATAGAGATGTTTGAGCGCTTGTTGGAACAGAGGCGGGCTGTCACTGCGGTCCTCTCGGACCGCAGCATCACCAAGCTGACTGATGCGCGAACACTGGAGCTCCGCGACGAACACTGGAAGGTAATGGAGGAGGTCAGGCCTATCCTGAGGGCACTTGAGGTGGCCACAATGGCCCTTTGTGGTGAGGAGACGGTCTCTATCTCCATGGCATACCTGGTTGTTTTTGGACTGATGAATACTCACCTGCAGCCATCTCCAGAATACTGCCCCATGGTCAGCCATTTTGTCGACACTGTGCGCAACTCTCTTGGGAAGAGAATGAAGCCATGGGATGAGACGACAGGCACACACCCAGCTGTTGTGGCCTCCATGCTGGACCCTAGGCACAAGAAACTACGGTTTCTATCAAGCAATGTGCGAGTGGCTGCAATGGCTCATTTGGAACACCTCCATCATGAGGAGATGACACGAGAGGAGCCGGAAAACACCCCAAGAAAGGAAAAAAAGGCCAGTGCAATGCCCTTTCTCCTGGGGTCTTATGAAGAGGAAAGCGTTGAGGGCGAAGAGCTGGGAAGCTACATGGCGCAGCCAGCCACCCACTGCGACTCCAACTGATGTGGTGGAAGGCCCACGAGGAAGAGTTCCCCACCCTGGCCAGACTGGCACACCGCTACCTGTCAATCCCTGCCACATCCGTGCCTTCTGAGAGGGTGTTCTCTGCAGCGTCTGATTAGCCAGACTACTTTTAAACATTGTGTGGTTTGATTTGTCAACCTAGGGGACATTTTGGACATAAACAAACCGTGAGCGAGAGTCAAAAGTAGTGAAACGCATCTGGAATTTGTAAATGAAATCATTCCACACTGGATTTTTTTATTTCAAGCGCTAGGACATGGAAATTAATAGTGCTGTGAAGTGCAGCCGGAGAATTCTACCTCTGCTATATTATCGCATTTTAGACCGACAGGTAAAAAAAACAAACAAAAAAACGAGTACACGTGGGATCATACATTTTCCCACTCCTAGTCTGTAGTTCCGGATGACAGTGGTGTCAAGGGTCGGTTTCTTATGGAGCGGCTTGATTCTAGCAATTTTGAAGGACGCTGGAATAAGGCCTGAAGTGAGGGAGGAGTTGATGAGGGTGGTGAGGAATGGCAGGATGTAGCTCAAGACGGCCTGGAGAAGGGAAGAGGGGATCGGGTCAAGGGGGCAGGTGGTTGCAAGCCCGCAGAGATTCGGACAGCCAAAGGGGGGGGGGAGGATCATGCTGGTCTGGAGTGGAAGGGACAGAGGGAGTCCAAAGAGGAGGAGAGGGAGGATAGCAGAGTGTCGGAGGCTTCCTCAGTGGACAGTAGAGAGAATTGTTCTAGAGATGGTAGTGAAGACAGGACAGTTGAGGCGAAAGTAGAGGGGGAGAGATTTCAGGTTAAGTCTGTTAGTCTGTTACTTCAGGTGAGTGCAACTTCTCAGCCAGGATGTTGAAGTCGCCCAGGACAACGAATGGTGTGCCATCTTCAGGAAAGCAGCTGAGAAGGGCATCCATCTCATCATACAAGTCGCGGAAGGGACCTGGTGGACGATAGATCACCGCAATGTAGAGCTTGATAGGAAGGGTGACTGCGACAGCGTGGAGTTTGAATGCAGATCTGGTCAAGTGTTCCAGGGGAAGGACCTGGTAGGACCACTTTGGCGAGATGAGTCCAGTTCCCCCTCCTCGCCCCGATGGAGAACGGGTAGGCGGTGAAGAGAGCAGCTGGAGTGGCAGTGTTCTCTGGGGTGATCCAAGTCCCTTTAAGGGCCAGGAAGTGGAGAGTCAGGAGGCAGGCGTAGGCTGAGATGGAGTCTGCCTTCTTGACAGCCAGTTGGCAGTGCCAGAGTCCCCCATCACTTCAGGGTCAGTTTAGGTAGAGAGCTTTGGGTAGCGCATATTGGATGGGTAGCAGCGTCGAGCAGAGGGTCCTAGGTGGCGTCTTCTCCGGTTAGATATCCTGTCACAGGAGCGAGGCATGTGTTCATCTAGCTGCAGTAGACTCTTGAGATGAAGAGAAGCACAACATAATTAAGCCACTCGCTCATTCATTACTTCTTAAGTCCAATGTCCAATGTTGTGCTCAGTAACATTTAAACTACATCCATTAACAACAGCCATTGAAGACATTGTACAAGAAAGGGAGGGAGTTAATATTGCAACATACTGTACAAAGCCCACTAAAGCAAGACTTCAAAAGACACATCCTTTCCTCAAATTTCTTAAAGCATCTAGAACATACTTTGTTTATGTTGACAATCGGACAGATAATTCATGAAGTTGCCACTTCCTCATCTGAATACATTGAAGGAGAAACGATAATAACACGATATTACCTCGAGAAAACTAGCTTAAGAAAAATAGATGCAGGCCCCGTCATCTTCACTTAACCCGTAGGGTGCATGATGCTAGCTAGTGAGCGCTATTTGTAAGAGCTAACGCTACATTTACACTTACAAAACGACGTCATACGTTTTGAACAAAATGTTGTACAAAACAAACAACTTGCATAGCTAGCAATTTCCAATAAAATGAATACGTACCCTCACATGCCGAGTGGTGCTGCATGTTCTTATAGGCGGTGGGCAGAGGCCGCGTATCTGCTCACATTTTCTACACATTTGGTTGCACCTCTTTATTAGACGTGAAAATGTCCTTTGTCACGTACCATCCATCTGTGTCCATTCATTTGAACGGATTCACTAACTTTAAATAAGTTGTCAAATGTGTTTGCATAGGGGGTCTTTTTCTATTTTTAGCACCAGCGCCTCGACATCTCTTTCCTCACGAACCAACTCTGCGCGCTCCTTCTCCTATATCAAATACCTACTTATAATAACAGGCTGCTAATTGGCTAATATACTCCAATTAAGATCTTTTCTGGCGATCCGTCATCCAGAATAGTGCATTTCTTCGCATGCTCTCGAATAGTGCTAGTGCTGCGGTGCAATTTCATTGAAACTTTGCACAATGTACAAAAACACTTTTTTCGTTTTATGATCAAAGCAGTGTGTCTTCATTGAAACTTAAGTGGGTTGTGTTTCCAAATAGAGTACTCACACCGGCGCGGAAATACAGCCTCGCTATCACCTTCAGCACTGAACAAAACCTTGGCAGTTGGCGCGCATCGTAGCGCCATCCATTACCACTCATTTTATTAAATAGCCAGTGAACAAAAAACGTTTTATTTTTTTATTTTTTACTTGGTTATTTGTTTGATATGATCGTCAACATGGTAATATATGCCATTTTATCACTCTTACTGAAATAATTCCCAATTTAGAAA
The DNA here is from genome assembly GCA_027123675.1 of Molva macrophthalma. NCBI lineage: Eukaryota > Metazoa > Chordata > Actinopteri > Gadiformes > Lotidae > Molva > Molva macrophthalma. The sequence continues at coordinate 10,825 of JAOPJO010036078.1, forward strand.
AAAAGGGGTAAAATCCTAAGTTTTAGCCATTCTCCCCAAAACACTATATGAAGGTGGCGTTCTTTTCATGACGTCCAAGTGCCTTTTCTGAGGCACTCAGACGTGATGACCAAGGGGCACCAGCGGCGCGGTTTGTGTGGATGTGTGGAGCTCTGTCTGGGTAGCGGTTAACTGCAGCGTCCGATAAGAAAGTAGAGCTTTTCGGACACTTGTAGTATACGGTGTGTGTGGATGGTGAAGCTCCGTCTGAGCAGCAATGTATTTAATGTCCGCGTCCGAGTTAGGATTAGGCTTCCCGGACACCTTTAGCATAACGCTACGGCGTGTGGCACATTTCATATACAACATCGCTCATACTAGGAATGTCAGATTCGGTTAATTTTGCTTTCGATAGACCGACACCCATTAACCGGTAACTAACCGCAAAATGATGTGAAATACAAGTAAGTGGCGCTTTCCTTTTAGTTCAGCTCTCCATTGACTCAATGAGCTTTGGCACCGCATTTCGAAGCGCTGTCCATTTAGAGGTGCTGACATTTGAATGTTTTGTGTTGTAAATGTCTTGCCTTTTATTTTATTTTCTGTTGGCTTTACTGAAGTTTATTGCCGCATTTTGATCAGGTCATCGTTGCAAAAGAGAATGTGTTGTCAATGATTCCACCTTATAAAATAAAGGTCAATAAATAAATAATAAATTAACTATAGAATTTTCATTTCGTTAATTAATATGCAAAAATGGGTGATGGCCTCGGACCGGTGCACATTACACTTTCTCTGACCTTTCTGGAGGAAATGGTCCCACACCGAGCTTCGTTAAGCGCGCTTCATTTTTTTTTTTTTTTACCTCAGAATGCTTGCTAGCGAAGCCGTGTATATGCAACGTGTATATGCAAATTAACCTATAGACCGACATGCGTAACCGGTCAAAAATATTCTCGGCGGTTAGCCGATTAACGGTTAACTGTTGACATCCCTAGCTCATACACAACAACGGTAGTAATGGTACTAAGTATCACAAAGTTGGTGTAGGTCATAACCAGTGATGGGAATAACGGCGTTATAAATAACGGCGTTACTTTTTTCAGTAACGAGTAATCGAATTGATTACTCGTTATTACTCATCATTATAACGCCGTTACCATTACAGCCAAAAAATGCGGCGCCTTACTATAATTTAAGCTGTTTTTCATCAGACCAACTAGATCTTTAAGCCGAGCGGCAAACATTTTTCTTACTGTTCTTCCTTCCTTGGTGAGGGCGGGGGCACGAGACAATCGCATAAATGATGATGATTGGCTGAGGTAAGTAACATTTCATGGTAAGCCAATCAGAGGTGGAGTTGAGCGAGTGTCGTTTACACAAATCCGAAAGCCTGCACAGTCGGACACACAACGACACAAGTGAGTCAACGAGAAACCGGAATGGTGAGCCAAAATAATCTAAAAGTAGCCTTCTTTAAATGGAAGTATAACCATTACTTTTCCTTCCAAGAAATTAAAGGAACGAGTGTAACCGTGAAATGCACATTATGCCCTGGAGTCAAGTGCCTCTCCACGTCGGTGTCGAGCAATTCAAACTTATTGAAACATCTTTCAACGTTACATGCTTCCACGAAATTAGTGGCCAAGACCCCCGAAGGAGAAGGAGACATCTATTGTGTTATTTTTATCGATCCACTATATAAACATAGTAATTATAAAATCTACAATAATACATGACATTTTATTGGAGGCTAGTCTCACTTTGTCCCACAGCAACATTAAAATAGTTTAGACTTGTGTACTGTGAATTTCTGTTAATAATCTATTGTATTAAGTGTTCATTTCATTATAATATTGAGATTTATCATAAATAATTGAACATGCACATGTATTTTAAGTTCCGTTAAAGAGTGGTGGAGGTGGGTGGAGGTGGGGTCCAAATTCTTTGACACATTTGAGCATTTAAAAATGTACTTGAAAGTAACGCAATAGTTACTTTCCAAAGTAACTAGTTATTTTCATAATTTGTAACTCAGTAACTAATTTAGTTACTTTTTGGGAGAAGTAACTGTAACTAATTACTTTTTTTAAGTAACTTGCCCAACACTGGTCATAACCATGGGGATAACACGTCCCCCTCTTTCCTAAAACTCTCAACCCAAAACACATTTTTTTCAATCTCATAGTGTTCAAATTCCAGCTGAAACAGTGGGTTCATACTGGCTCTTTAAACACAGAACAAGACCTAAATCAAATCTTCCGACATGTATTGTCCTTCTACTGCGTGACGCTGCCGGACGGGGCGCTCCGTGGCTCGTCTGGTGTGCGACACGCTTTACATTGAAGCTCTGCCAAAACAGAGTCAGAATCGGACCAAGAGTGGATCCGAATGCCAGTGACTTCCTCCACACAGCACTTACGTGATATTGCAGTTTTGCTTTTTGAAGCGTTATTCCAGTAAAACATGTTTTTTAAGTAATTAGAAGAATTTGCTATGAAGACAGCAATTAAATGTCTTCATAGCAAAATATATTTTTTTTACTGGCACCGATGCAAGCTAGGAAAAAATGACCTTGCATCCACATTATAAATGGTTGCAAATGCGCCCATTTTGGTTGCAGTCTTGAGCCCTGCCTTACATTTACATGTAAGGTGATAGCCTTGTGATCGAAAAAAATAATAATAGTAGGCTACACTTGTCTGGGTAAGCCTATATAGGCCACATAGAACAGCCTTTAGTTGATCACATAAATGTTAATGTAACTTAAAATCGACTGTAAAATGAGATGGGAGTTTGGAGCACTTAAGTTTCATCAGATGTCATGTAATCATGCATCTGTAGCAAAACAATTCTTCAACACTTCGTATCGCGTGTATATGCTCTCCATTTTCTCCGAGCTGCATAGCCTTCATGAAAAGCATGTTTGCTTTTAATAAGTGAGGGACATCAGTTATAATGTATTCTGTGTTTGTTAGTTTAGCCTAGTTTTGTTTTGTTTTAAAATGTTGTTAATTTGTTGTTGTGCTATTGTTATATTTGTGTTTTAAGATCTGGTATCATGACAGATCGATATTTTGAGACGCTTTTGTCCAAAGTGGATAATCTGCAAATAATCAAAACTTCCAATCACTATCCGAATAACGATATCAATTTGACATATGTCAAGTATGACAATCTTAGGACACTTTATTTTGTTTAAACTATTAGGCTTATTAGAAACTATTATTGCTTATCTCAACAATATGAGATACGGACAAACATAACATAATAAAAAATTCAAACACACACACACACACACACACTCAGGGGCTAAAAACGAGATGATGACTTTTCTCACTACAGGGGGTCCCAGCATCCAGGATGAATTTTAGTAACAAGCCGAACAAGACCAGCCTCGACCCATGTCTCTTCGAAGAGGACTTCAAATACCTGCCGCTGACCATCATCTACTCTTTGCTCTTCATATTCGGCCTCTCGCTGAACGCCATGGCGCTGTTCTTCATCACGTTCCGCACAAAGCGCTGGACCCCGTCCACCATCTACATGCTCAACCTGACCGTGTGCGACACCCTGTACGTCTTAACGCTGCCCTTCGTCATCTACTACTACGCAGGTGCCAACGACTGGCCCTTTGGCGAGCCCGTCTGCAAAATCGTACGCTTTCTCTTCAACACCAACCTGTATGGTAGGCTCTACGCGTAGTAAACGGTATTAGGGCTTTCTAAGTCTCTCTGTTGTATTATGATGACTGCATAACTACATCTCAAAGAACTGATATAGAAGCTTACATCCATACCAAGTGTGTGCTAAATTCAACACAGAAGAGCTGTGTTGAAATTTGTTGCAAAGTGCAAGTCAGAGATGTAAAAAACTAGAGGGGTTGACTATGTGACATTGTGGCCCCAAAATACAACACATGATACATTACCACATTCAAATTGTTAAACTCCTATGATTAGCACAGAATGTAATCATATCCCATCACGTGGTTAAACAGGTTGGATGCATGCTACTGCAGTGTAAACACACCACCTGTGCCTACAGGCTCCATTCTCTTCCTGTCCGTCATCAGTCTGCATCGCTACATTGGCATCTGCTACCCGGTCCGCTCCCTCAGCTGGCTCAGCACTCAACGCGCCAAGCTGGTGTCCGTGGGTGTGTGGGCCTGTGTGCTCTCCTGTCAGGCACCCGTTCTCTACTTCTCCAGTACCAGGTGAGGAATACATCAATACACACACACGCACACATACACACACACACACACACACACACACACACACACACACACACACAGTTGAAGGCAATGCCCGGCATAAGGGAGTGTTATGTTAAAATGTTACTATAAGGTTGTTTAGCAGACGAGCCACTTCTAACCAAAGCGACCTCCAGTGTCCTTGTTATAGGTGATTAAAGGGATACGCAAGATATCTGTAAATTGGCGAATGCCTGTCTTACCCAGATTCAGACGAGTGGTTTAATTACGTGGGTCCAGACTCAGACTGTTCGCTTGGTTAGCATTTTGGAATTACATTAGCCGCTTCCATTGACTTGCTATTCTTAACACATTGGAACTCTTTGGAAAATAATGAAGTGTATTCCCATCATATGAATAGGGGCTAGGCTACTGTAACTCTGCAAGTAAATAGAAGTTGCTAACAGAGAGCAAATGCTAACCAGCAAACTCCCCTTCTGGACATGAAATTGCGATTTGGAATTGAACAACTCGACTGAATCTTGGCAGGACAGGCAAACGCAAATGTACAGATATCTCGGCAGTAAGGGTTAAGCATCTCTCTCAAGGATGCCATAGGTAGGGGATTGAGGGATCGAACCCAGTACCTTTTGGTCTGGGAGTAACCTATTCTACCCTACTCCACTCAGTAGTTTTGGGTGCCCAAGAAAGCTATACTTGCATCCAACCACAATGTTTCTATTGTTTAACAGGAATTACCGCAAAGGCTTTTTTTGCACCGACACCACAGGCCCGAAGGTCTTCGCTGACTTCCTGGTCTACAGCTCCGTGATCTCTGTGATGATGTTCGCTCTGCCCTTTATGGTGGTGATGGTGTGCTACGGCCTGATGGTGCACAAGCTGAGGGTGCCCAGCTGGGGATCAGGGGAGGGCGAGCAGGGGCTCCGGGCGGCCCACCGCACCAAGCAGAAGTCGGTGAAGATGATCATCATCGTGCTGGTGACGTTCATGCTCTGCTTCCTGCCCTTCCACCTCACCAGGAGCCTGTACTACTCCTTCAGATACCTCAGACATAGGCACCCAGAGCAGGTCAGTGCTGCACACATCCTTTAATCAGTTGCACAGGATTGGTTTGAAATCAGTCAGTTTAAATCTACACTATGTATGTTTTCCCGTTAGCAACCTCTAATGGCTTGAGTTGTAGCTACAGATGGAGCTATATGATTTTCAGGACACAATAAAATAATTTGAAGAGAAACATTGCTTTTATTCTTGAAAAACCTTCTAGTTCAGATGTTTTTTTAATGCTTAATGCTGTGTTTTCAGGAGATGACAGGTGATTGGTGATTGAGCACATGCCACTAACTCACTGTCCTGAGAGCCATGCCCCTCTTCTCATTCATATGAAGTGGTTCAAGCATGTTTTGTTTTGATCTTCTTTCTGTGTCTCTGGATAAGATAACCTGTAAACTGCTGGAGGCGTCCAGCCTAGCCACCACGGTGACCAGGCCGATGGCCAGCGCCAACAGCCTATTCAACCCCATCCTCTACTTCATGGCTGGCCAAGACTTCCGTAAAGTCATGAAGAAGAAGAAGCAGAACAAAGCTGAAAACGCCCTTCCAGAATGTGCAAATATAGCGTTGACGACACTACTGTGATATTTTACCAGGTTCTACCCAATCTAAAAAAACTCATCCTCTATGAAAAAGCTCTATGACCAGAGCTGTGCTAAAACACGAGTATGGTAGCAAATCACTGCCATGTTTTAAATTTAAAAGCCATTGTATTTTGTATATTGAAATGTTTGAATTCATTACATTGAATTATGTACATATTATACTTTCAAAACAAAGTAATCTGAATCTGTTGGTTTTGAATTCCCCTCTGAAATTCAAACATGGCATTTCAAGAGAAAGATTCCAGTTGCAGATATACAAAACAATATTCATAACACATTCAAGTGGTCAAAATACGGTCTGTCCGTCACATAACCATAGATAGAAATACTGCTGTACGAGGACGGTATTGCCTGCACGTGTCTGTGCCTCTGAAACACAAAACAAGCTGTGCAATGACGAAATAAACGGACAAAAGGACAATGAAAATAAAGCTCTTGTTTATTTAAGTATATAGTAAGTATATACTCAGTTCCCAGACCCTTTTACAGCGTGTGTTACCAGGGATTAACTATTGTATGAAAACATCTACTTCCTTCTTTCAATGTCTTTTTTCATCCTACTCGCTTCTGAGCACTGGAGATAGCGCATGTATGTTGTATGACGCTATTTTACGGCGGCGCTGGGATTGGCTGATCAGCCCCGCACGGGACTGATCCAAGGGGATTTAACTCACCTGTGGGATCCTCGCGCGGGGAATTTAAAATACCAAAGACCGAATTGACACCGAGAGAGAGGAATAGGCTATGTGTTGTTGGAGAGATTTTTGTATAAACCCGTCAGTTTTTTTGGTGTGTAATCGTACGCGTGGATTTAGAGGAACGCTAGGACCGCGTTATTGTGTAATGATCCACGGGTAACCGATCCGATTACACCAAGACGGAACTCGGGACGTCGTGCCACACATTTCCATTGACTTCTCCGGTGGACAGGACTTTTGTACACGTTTATATTGGGTATGGGGGTGATTATCACGACACTTGCAGCACATCACTGACTGAACGAAGGAGAACAGCACGAGCTGGCCCAGGTTGAACTGGAAGCGAACTGAACAACGCGAGCCCTGGCGAGTAGCGCTCACCATCATACGCTTCCTCAGCACTTTATTTTCTATCTCTATCTCTCTAGCCACGTCAGACAGGACTAGTATAGAGCGCAACAGTGTGGTTCCGAAAGTGAAAATCCCATTCATATTCTGCATAGAGGTTTTGATTATTAGCCATAATGTCGTAACCATCCAAGGTATACTTGCCACGAGCCAAGAGATTGTGAAACGATGGTATATGCTCTTATGCTTTTATTAACAATATAAACACTATATTAATGACCAAGGTCAAAGATGCAAGAAGCGCGCTAAACTATCGGATGAGTAGTTCCTTCACTCGTTGACAAAATAATGTACAGTCTTGTACCTTTTTCCGTTTTCCAGATGTTTTTTTGCTCCGAATCAAATGTTTTGGTCCCGATTCACTTCTGGAATAATTGGCTCGGTTCCAGGATTATAACGATTTACTGGAAAGCCAATGGAGAAAATTAATGGGAAATGTACTTCCGGAACCTGAGCGTTCAAAAAGGGGGCGGTCACTGTTGCGCTCTATACCATTGCGGACTTACCCTGTGGTTAGTTCGTAACATTTGACATCTTGCAACATGAGGACCACTATTTTGAAAAGTAAGTAAAAAAAAAATAAAAAAACTATTTACCAATACCCCCTCCTCTCCCCCGACATGATTTGATATTATATGGTCTGCATAACAACCAGCATAACAGAATGTTTTAAATACAGAGCTAAAATACTCAAATATATATTTTAATACATAAAAATGCAATAGGCCAGCATCCCATAGGAGAATGTCCCTCAACTATATCTATCCTGCCGAAATTCTAGTGTTTTGTTTCTAGAAAGTAAAAAGAGGAGCATAATTTAATTTTAAATGCACTTTTTTAAATGCAATGTTTTAAGTAAATTAGTCATTGTTTCAAAAAATGGGTTTCATGAATCCATCCAATAAGTATCTCACAACTTTAATGGGATAAGAGGGTTAAAGGCTCAAACCCGCTCCATACCTGCACATATTTACATATTCATACTATTCAGCAGTTAGTGTGGTTGCAAAGCAAGCCACACTATTGTTGTTCTGTGTTTTATTACTTGCACTGCTGCAAGCAGGGCAAGTACTGTTCTCTTGCATACTTCTTACGTGCTGCTACGGCCACTGTCTTTGTCTTGTTTTCCCTCTGTTAACTACTTGCATTATCATCCCGCCTCTACAACCAACTCATCCGGTTCCACCATTCACCTTATCAGGACCCAGTAACGCCTGCCACATTTAAAAGCCAGTTTTGCTAGGCTAGCTCGCTCTCTCTCTTTGGTCTGATTCCAGATCCTTTTCTCTCTCTCTCTCTCTCTCTCTCTCTCTCTCTCTCTCTCTCTCTCTCTCTCTCTCTCTCTCTCTCTCTCTCTGAGTGGATGGTGTGAGTGTGTGGAACTGCGTAGTCAGTTTGGACTTGTTTGAGTGTTTTCTAACTTTGTTTTTTTTTTCCCCTATCTGTTTTTTGTGTCTTTATGTAGTTTATTTTATTATTAAGTTGTGTTGTTTGTTAACGAAGTAGTGTGGTTTAGTTTGTTTGGTAGCGTTCGCTGCCACCTGGTAGGGCATTATGCCCTCAGGTATTGTCACCGGTTTGGCGTCTGATAAACTAAATACGCCGACACGCAATCAAAGTTTCCCCAACAGTAAGTTGCTCTGTTGAGGAATGTGGATTAGCTGTAGGTGTATTAGTTGGTTATGATTCGGTGAAATATGCGTCACGAATGAATAGCGCGATCGTGATTTTTCTTGACAGCGTTGAAAAAGTCAATCTAATGGTTGAATCTGGTGTCGTTCTTCACGACACCTTTACCCCCCCCTACAAAACTTGGCAGAACGAAAGTGATCAAGAGGATGCAGGTCTACATGATGAAAAAGGTAGTAGCCAGCCCTAGCAACAGGGAGAGAGGAACACATTGCTAAGGTCATCTCTAAGAATAGAGAAAATATACAGGTGGAGGTACAGGCAGAAGAGGAAATGGTAAAAAATAGAAAACAGGAGCAAAACATGCAGTCCGGACAGAAGAGGCCTGGCCTCATGTTTTGGAGGAAGAGGAAGATGATTTTCTGATGGATGAGGATTATTCTCAAATGTCTGTGAAAAGGAAAACCACAGATGACAGAAAAGATTATGCAAAGTTGAAAAAGTCTTCTGCAGAGACTAACCCCCCTCCCGCTGTACAGGAGAACTCTAATGAGTCTGACAGTGGATCCATCGGTATGTCACAGGCTCAAGGGGATAAGGAACATGGTTATCCCCTGACAAAAATTAAGAGGTTTTTACAGGAGACAAAAGGCCTGAGAGTTAAGGTGGAGAAATATTTCCCAGACCTTAAAATGTTTGTTGAGTCTGCACAACGTCAAATGAAGAACTCAGGTGAGCTTGGGGAAGAGGTGTTCACAGAGCAGGAAGTGTTCCGCCTGAGAAAGCTGGTTTTAAAGGTCAAAGTTCAGCTTGATGATGATTTGTAAAGCATACTTTTTATTGTTTCTTTTTGCTTGTTTGTATGTGGTGTTTGCTCCCCTGCACCTCATGTGTAATTTAAATATTGACACTTTAAACCTCAATGGGGCAAGGGACAACCTAAAGAGGGCCTCCCTGTATGAATTGATGGACGTCAAGAAAAAAAGAAAACAAAGTGCAGTGACCTGTAGCTTTTCGAGAATTTACTAGTGAAACGAGCCCTGCCAATCATGTCTGCACTGTTTGCATTTGCCTCTGCTATATGCTCTAAATGTGCAAGCACTGGCTTATAGCTGCTGCATAAGGCAGTGAGTGCTCTCTGAAGATGAGGAATCCAACGTGTGCCCCCCAGATACACAGGTTTCAGGACTTTTTCATCCATGGCCTCTGCGACGCTCTGAAGATATCTCCATGCTTTGGGGGAGTAATGGTAGGTCTTGTACACACAATTCAAAACCTCTTTGACATCACTGAGTTGTGGATTAGCTTTTAGTGCATCAAGAGCACCAAGTTTATGGGCCAAGCAATCGATGTCCAGCAAGTAAGGGATCTCAGTCTTCAGTTTTGGTGTCACTCCATTTTTTCTCCCTATCATGACCGCTGCGCCATCTGAACCAAAACCAACAAGCTTCTCCTTCCACTGTAGGAGTCCACTAATCCTGGAGGGGGGTTAGGAGGAGGCAGGGACGGGGGGGGGGGGAGGGGACAGAGACAAACACACAATGAAACATGGGTTACAAAGAAAGCAACATAAGCAGCGTCGTCCACTTATCCGGG
>JAOPJO010036603.1:0-20910 GCA_027123675.1 Molva macrophthalma
TTTAGGGTGTGCGGCGCGCACTGTGTGCAGAGATGCGTTCAGGGAACGGAGTGTACTTCAGGGAAAACCTAAGTGTTATACCCATAGAAATATTGAATTGCTATATCCCTATTCCCAGCGATTTATTGGGGGGGACATTTTGGGCATATCTGAACATTGGGGGGGACTTGTACCCCCCAATGTATATGGCCGCTACGCCTATGTTTTGAAGCAGTTTCTGTCTTTTGAATGTGCCCAGGTGGTCACTGCAGAGCCCTCTATACCGCCTGCTAGCCTTCTATGAAGAGCCCTGCTTGTTGTGATGTTATAGTTTGGGATGACTGTTATGTAGCCATACTTTCTGCTAGGGGGAGCTGAAAGTAAGAAGGATGTTTTCAGGTGTGGTGTGTTGCTCTCTCATCCTATTGGGGGCACTCTACTAGCCATCTCAACTACAGAGCATGGACTGTTGTAACATGTGTGACTGATGCCCGTTATACATCAACTGACCTTTCCAGCAAGAAAGTGGTGGCGTGGTTATTTCTGAGAGTAGAGGTTACCACACTGCTATCCTACCTTTGTGAGACTATCCTGATCTACAGCAAGAGGATCTTCAGCGAGAAACTGAAATATCTCATGAGGCTACTGCTTTCCTTGTACTGTCAGATAATGCTGCAACTAGTTAGTTACGAATTAAGATATTTCTTTAGCTAGTGTATGTTCGATCAGCTCTATTATTGTTTTCAATCTGGTGAAATCACCAGAAATACGTAGGGGGAAAGACGAAGCTGGTCGAACCGAAACTGGCAAAACACACTATTTGAAGACTTGGGTCACCCAAGTAATACTACTTAGTACTAATTAGCCTCTAGATTTCAGTGAAGTGCAGCATAATATTAGCATTTAAATATGTGACCTGCTGTTTTAGCTGCTGGGCTGAGTGCACATAGACATTAACAGATGCTTGATCCCCCTCTTCCCCTCATTTTACACCACTAAACCACAGCCAAAAGCATAGTGTAGCACAGTCCACTTCCATATGCCGTTCAATAACGGCATATTTCCTCCAACTTATGGAAAGAAATATAATAAGAAAGTGAATGTGTAACTTGGTGTCAAGAATAGTATACTAATTTCATGAATTTGGGTTTGTATGTGGCATGAGGTTCTCCAGAGGAAGCCTGTTGTTAATATTCAGCGAGAATGGCGGTGGATTGTGTTAGCTAGGAGCATTGCGGAGAGGGAGGTTTAGCTTCGGCATGGAGAGTCGACTCCAGGTCGATTCTCGATTCCATTGCGTAAATTCTGAGAATAGATTCTAAAAATAAATATAATTGGAGTCGACAGTCGACTCCGACTGCAGTCGCGACTCCAAACTTTGCAGTTGAAGATACTGTTTTATTTAAGTTTTTTGTTGTTGTTTAATTTTGTTTAAACGCTTATCTATAGAAATCTGTCTACTCTGTTATCTCTCAGTGTTAGATAAGCAACTGTGTACCGAGTCTTCACAGGAAGCTAAACTCTTCTCCATCTCATCTCCGGCATCGGCCATGTCATTGGCATATTTAAGGTAGAATGGTGAAACAAAGAAAAGTGAATAGAAACATTAAATATGTTATAGCATAAAGATGTAATAACTAAAAATGTATACATATCCCTTATATGACAATTACAAAACCAAGATACTTACAAATATGGCCACTGTGACTCTAAAAACAACAATATGTACAACAACAACAACAACAACAACAACAACAACAACTGTGAATTGACTCTAAACCATGGTTGTATTGATTAGCAATGACTAGCTATGTAGACACGTTCTTCCTCTTCTGAGATGTACAGATGTTGGTGTGATCACTGTAGTGCTACTTATCTTATTCCTAAGCTACTTAGGTGACTGAATAGTGAGACTTAAGTTTTGACGTGTGTTAAATTGTCGTTTTTGCTCAATTTATTTGAGCCAAAACAACAGAAAAGGATGTGGGTAGCAGCGGGACCTGCAACCACGGGTCTTAAAATCATTGAGTGTCTTTCTAATCATCTTTTTAATTGCCATGACTTGTGATTGGAGCATATTGATAAATGCTTGACCTGTGTGGGCCCCTGGATTGTTTCAGTCCGTTGTTTTGTGTTAATGCTGGAAAAAAGGTTGGACACACTACATTGTGTTTTTGTTCCTACTTGATTTTCAAAAAAATATATACCGGTACATACATTTATACTTTTCCTCAGAATTGCACTTGTTTGAAAAAGCAGGCTACTCACGAATCCAGCACAAGAGAAACAGTGCTTGAGAGTTTATTAGCAAATCCAAAATACCTTTCCAATATCAGTAGTAATCCAAACAATAATGTCAAAGTAATTATTTTCTTCAGTAAACACAACTATACTCCAGCTGAACAGCAAGTCAACATCAACCTTTATGTTTAGGCCATAATACACATAAATTAGACTTTTTCGTTCCACACTAGAGAGCATCTTTCAACTCAATAAACTTTCCACCAATCATGTATTACCAATAATAATGCACATGAGCAGTAAACATGTATTGACACTTCTCAAACTTAAACATATGTAGAATTAACGCTTTAACTTTCTAGGTTCAGAGGATGAGTCTATAACTAGAACTAGACCAAAAGATAAGTTTGAACTGCAAGCTTATTTTTGTAAACTATTAGTTGTAGACATACACACAAATGAATACCAAATCAGATATTTCACAAACAAAGGTATTGTGCATTTAAATCTCTTTAAACTTTTTAAACTTTAAGCCAGTGGTATCAGAAAAAGCACTTATCACTATTTTAGCTCACTTTAATTTAAGTTAGAGATAATTGTAAAGTCAGGTTCTCATTTTATCCTAATTAGGCCTATTTAACAGTTTAGTTGTCTTCAGGTTGCCAAACACTTTTCTAGAGCCAGGGTCCATTTCACCTTCCGGGAGTGTTTCTTTGCTCAGTTCTGTGAGAGAGGCCACTACCATAGCAAAGTCAGGGATGAATCGTCTGTAATAATTTGCTTGCCCAAAAAGGATCTCACCTGCTTCTTTGTCAATGGTTTTGGCTTTGTCCTGGTTGGCATGGGGTTTGACGAGGCCCCGCCTAATGATGTATCCCAAGTAGTTTGTCTCACTGAGGGCAATCTTAAATATCTTGGGATTTGCTGTCAAGCTTGCTTGTCGGAGACACTTCAGGACCTTCTGCACACAAGGTAAGTGGATATACCAGTCTGGGCTCTGAATGACAACATCATCTCAATAGGCTGAGGTATATTCTTGATGGGTTTTAGGTACCTGATCCATCAAGCACTGGAAGGTGGCGGGAGCTCCAAACAGCCCAAAGGGCATCACCTGGTACTACCAAAGGCCTCCATGAGTGCCAAAGGCAGTCTTCTCCTTTGATCCTGCTGGAGACAAGAGAGCCTGCCAATACCTCTTTGTGAGATCAAGGGTGGTTATGGCTTTCATTGCCAAGGCTTTCAATAAGCCCATTGACACAAGGCATGGGATATGCATCAAATTCAGACACTTCATCTACTTTTCTGAAGTCATTACAGTAATGTACTGTGTTGTCAGACATATCAGTCAGGACGATGGGGCTTGACCAGGCCAATTGGACTTTTCTATTACATTAAACTCCAACATCTTCCATACCTCCATCTCAATCAGTTTATTGCGAGCTTCTGGTGCGGGATACAGCTTTTGGTTCACTGTTTCTCCTGGATGGGTGCGTTCCACAAGGTGGATGCAGTCCAGGAGGGATGAAGTTGCTTGCAGTTGGTGAGGGGAGAGGTCTGGCCCAAACTGCACTTGTCCCAGGCAGGTTCTTTCAGCTCTTTAGGGGAAAAGGATTGAACAATGCCTCTCGATCATGCCATTTATTTCGGAGGTTAACAGGGTAAATTTGCTCACCTTTCCTCTTCCCTGTTGCCGTACTTTGTTATTGACTTCCCCAACCTTTTCAATTACTTCAAATGGTCCCTGTCAAGAAGCTAGTTCTTGCAATCCAATGTGGTAGACAGCACTAGGACTCTTTCTCCCAGTTGGAATTATCTTGGTTCTTTCTGCACTTTCTCCATATGCTCCTTCACAATGAGCACCACAGCTTTCATCCTGTCTTGCATCTCCCACACATGTTCAATCATGACATCAATTGTATATATATATATTAGAGGTCGACCGATAGTGGATTTTTAAAGGCCGATATAATAAGGATAGTTTGGAGGAGGAAAAAGCTGATAGCCGATTAATCGGCCAATTAACCTCCCCCTTCAGGCCCTCAAATGATCAGATATAGTTGTGCTGCACTTACGGCGGAGCCATCGGAGCCAAGTTCCGCCGATAATGATGAAAAGTCCTATCTGTGCCGATTAATCGGCCAAACGATTAATCGGTCGACCTCTAATATATATATATCAATTGTATTTATATCAATTGTATATATTCTTCTTTTATTGGTTTATCTGTTTTCATTAGTTAATGTCACCAATAGTGTTACACGTTGTGATGTTAAGTGACATCACAACATCATGACTTTGTCTCTTGTTAGTTACGGACTTTCCTGTGAAGCTGGATACGTATTTGAACAGATCTCTTTACCTTTGTGCCTCGAATGTCTACAAGGACCTGTGTCGATTTTATCAGTGCTATTTGTTAGTAATAAACGTGTCATTTTTGGTATGAGATGGTGTTGGAGCCATGATTATGAACTTTAGAAGACCCATGGAGCTTTACCTAATCTCTACACTTCTTCAGCATGGCTTTGAGAGTCTTGTTAAACCTATATAAATATGCTGGTTTGGATAGATTTTTCCCTCAGTAACCCATAACGTTTGCATTAGTGTGCATGAAATAACCAAAGTGCCTGATCAGTTAGAATTGAATCGGTAGCCCTGTGTGCTACGGTATAATGCCCTGGTGAGATCCATGCCAATTCTCTCAAAGGTGGTCTCAATTAGAGGTAGCGGGCACAACTGCGCTTTTGGGCTGGCCAGAGGACGCACACCATTGGTGTACATCTGCATGAATGCCCAGCCAATAGAGGTGGGCCATGAGCCAGTTACGTGTTTTATTGCAGCCTAAATAACCAACCAGGAAAAACATTTCTCGATGGCTTTCTGGGATGAGCAACTAGCTCACTTCTTCCCCTGACTGATGGCGTTTTTCCAATAGTACTTTTTGCCTTGCCGAGTCGTACCGTGCTGCTCTGATTTACGTTTCCACTACCAGTTGAAATGCGCCGAGGTGTGCAATAAACTGTGCGTTCTTGTGAACGAGACACATCGCCATGCATGAGAAGGCTGGAGTCAACAGCTTGATTCTTTATCATTTGTTCGTTCCTATAACTATATAAGCCTAAAGGGTAATGAAGGTTTAGATAGAAGTGCACCCTGTGATTTTAGTTTGAAGATGCAAAACAAAATAGCTTGTTGGAATAGGAGAGATTTCGTTCAGATTAGTCTTGGTCTATAGACTGGACATTGGACAATATTTCACACTGATATCGATGTTAAACACTTTTTTTTTTTTCAAGACTTTGACTGGCACTTCAGGTAAATATGTGTGAAACATTGTATTGTCCAATGTATAAACAGGACTAATCTGAAATATAAATAAATATACTTTATATGTTTTAATGCAACTTTATCATTTATATGTACTTGTTTGTTAGTTTTCTACCCTTGTATTTTTTTGGTCTTATTATTTAAAGAATCTGAGAATTTAGAAAATAGCTTTATAAATATAATATTATATATCTATATATTTCAGTAGTCCTTACAGAGGATTCATAAATTCATTGGTTTGTAGTGGTTATCCTTGTTGTTTATGATTCAATGTTGGTTGTTGTTGGTCTCTGTGGAATACCCAGGGGTGTGTATGTAAGGTGGGGGTATATGTGTGTTTCAGAAATGGCTGGGGTCTCTAGAGACTTGAGGCGGTCTCTCCAGGTGTCTTACACATGTGTTTGGTACCTAATGAGCTTTGAAGTGACTTTCCACTGTTGTTCTGCACGCATCACACACACACAGGCTCGCAGGCTTCTCTGTTTGTAGCAATCAAAACATCTTGACAACACATGTGTGAGATAGTCAGAAGCATAATATTTCATAAAAGACACTTTTGTGTGGATGGAGGTCACTCCCTGCAGTGCTTCTGCAGATCTGATGTTGAACTGCTCTGTGCTTGTCTACCTCAGCCTTATGGGCCTGGCACCCGGAAGTATCTGCTCTGGGATTGTTGAGAGGGGTCTGGGACCTCAGGGAACATCACGGAGGAATCGTAGAGAGACGATTGTAAGGGGCTGATGAAGACGAAGATGGTGGGGGAGGGATTAGACAGATCTCTGAGTGGACCGTGGAGAGGAGGGGAGGAGGAAGAGGAACAGAGGGAATAGGAGAAGAGGGTAGAGAGGAGGAGTTGAGGAAGGGATGGGATGAGATTGGTAAGCCTGTTCTCATATGTAAATTATAGAATAGGTAGTTTGTCATTATGACCCATATAAGCGTTTGCTTGTCATGGGCATTTTGATAACATTTTAGCAAGAAACTTTATTTTCATAATCTTCGTTCAGTGAATGTATATAATGTTTAGTTTGTTAGTTAATGCTACATTTTCTAGCATTGCTATGGTGGCTGATATAGACGCTGCTACCGCTGGAACCACACAGCTTGCATGTTGTATGAATCGTTGTCTTTGCGTTGTGTAGTTATCTGAGCTGTTATGTTCAAGCTGTTTTATGTTTGATGATGTTTGATGATGTTCTTATACATTTATTTTTCATCTTGGGGGGGCTCTAGCCCTACAGGAAGTGAATAGTAAAGCATCATCAAATGCCCTTTTGAAATGCAAAAATAACAGATGCTGCTATAAATGAATCTAAATTCATTGGTAAGGATAGGAACTTGGCCATTAGACCCATCAACAAAGGGGGTGCCTTGGTATCGCTTGGAAAAGTGCCCTCCCAGGGCAAGTGGCCTGGGAGCTGAAGAATCAAGCTGGGAACATCAGACGGGAGCTGGACAGGGACAGAGCAGGAGACCTCAGGCTTACAACCTTGGAGCTGGGAACTGACGGAGGGAGAGATCTCAGGCAGATGGCCTGGATGCTGGACAGGGGCGGAGCAGTAGACCTCAGGCAAACAGCCCATATGCTTATGGATCTGCTCTGGAGGACAGGCAGGAAGAAAACCAGACAGGCAGAGCCACTCTGGAGGATGGACGAGAGGAAGACCAGAAGTGCGGATCTGCCCTGGAGGATGACCGCGAGACAGGGCTGCTCTGGAGCCCGGAAACGACCGCTCAGAAGGCTGTGACGTAAGCGGGACCACTCTGGAGCAAAGCCAGTAGCTGATCCAGTGGGTTGCTGGCCCTGGCATGCTAGTAACCATTCTCGGAAGATAATTGCTATCCACGGAAGCTAATGACCAGCCAAGCCAGTAGCTAATCCAGTCGTTTGCGAGCCCCGTTTCTCCAGTTACCAGTTCCAGTGGCTTGCTAGTTTAAACGCATGAGTTACCGCCTGGGTCGAACAAATAGTCTGTTTCTCATTTTCCACCCCCGGCTTCTTAATTCCCAACCTCTTACCAGCGCCGGCGTGTCAATGGCCAGATCAGTAGCTGGCTTCATAAAGGATAAAGTCCCACTTGCTTCTCAGTAGTCTGAATTTGTACTCTTACCCTGCACCATAGCACAGGCCATCAGTGAGGGAGGTAAACATGGTGCATACCAATGAAGCATTTGTCCAGGTGACCAATAAAGTTGCCCCTGCCCCTTCACCCTACCTCCACATCAAAACCCAAAGCGTGAGAAAAACAGAATTGTAAACATGATTGACTAACTATTGAAATTATATATTTAATTGTGTACATTTGTGAACATAACTTTTTTTTTACAAGGCTGCAGGCTCGCTTACCCAAACCTAATCGACTCGAGTGTAGGCTGAGATGCAGGCCCAGGTGCAGGCTGGAGACTAGCTTACTGGTGGCTAGCAGTCCGGGAAGCAGGCTGAGAATCAGGGGTGTTGAGGAAGTCTTAAGCCCTCCTCAGCCAAGACTTAGACACACAGGTGGAGACAATGCAGGGAAATAAGACTTCAAGAATGGGAGAAAGGGCTAGAGCACAATTTGTTCATCTTATATGAGGCCCTCTTACTTACAAAAGCGACCCCAGGTCCCTAGCTTCCTCCCAAGTGTCCTTGACCCCTAGGTCTCCGCTGCCGCTGTCTAGACAGCTGCTGTCTCAGTACCCTGTCTTTCTTACATGGGAATAACATATGCATAAAATAGACACGGTCTCCAACACCACATGTAGTAACACAGACAGGCGCCGAGATGTGGTAAACATGGAGTTAAACAACAGATTAATCTAACGTTCTGACTGATCTCTCTACTAATTATGGATGTTTCACTCACCATATCACGGTCCCTTTTTAAAAATTCATCACCCTATCCTTCATGGTGGTAAACCTGCCAACCACTTTGTCCATTCTTAATTGGCCACAGATGGCTGAAACTTTGTTCGGCAGTGGTGCTGTTGATGGGAATGGTTTTGTAAATTATATGGAAAATGGTCAGATGTGAGTTTGCTTGGTCCATGTTCTTCTGGTTCTTCAACTTCCTCTGGTTTGGTGATGCCTTCCGAGTAGAAACGTGTGAGCTCCATCCTTTTCTCTTCAGCATCAGGGCGCGCAAAGTGCTTTGGGTTAAGCAACGCAAAGTTTGGCCATTTATTTGATGTCGGAAAACTGAGTCTCAAACCGCCCCACAAAAATATAGAGGATATAAAAAATAAACCTTTTCATCTTTTCCCAGCAACAACCATTGACAATGACCCCTTGTTCATTGTCTCCCTCATTGTCTCCTAGCTACCTTTACTGTCTCACTAACTAGCACATCTGCTGTCCTTGAAAAACTCTGTGACACTATGATGGGGCTCACTCTATTAGAGAGGAGAAATTGCCATGACACATCAAGATACAGATAATTAGACAAGATCTATGTCCCCTCAGTAAGTCGTTCCAAAACACCAACATGAATTTAAACTCAAATGTGTACGTTTTGACAGCAGGCCATCGGCTTCAGAAGCTGCCTTGGGTATGCTGTGGTCATGGTGCAGGGCTTTGAGGATTGCAGGCAGGCTCTGTATCATAACTTCCGTGGCCTCCTTCCTGGAGGCCCACCTTGTGTCTGACAGACTCTTCAGCGTGAAAACAGTTCTCTCCTGTTGTATGTTACCCTGTTCCTCTTCAAGTATTTTAAAACTTGAAAGGCTTGAAGTTAAAAAGTGGTGTACGGTTTCAATTGTACCCAAAAAAATGTACCCACAAAGAACACACAGCATCCATAAGTATTAGATTACGATTGTGGGAGCAGCTGTGGACAAAAAATGCTTTGTTAAGCTGTTGAGAACTCTAGCCATACTCTTCATGCATGGCGATGGGTCTCATACACACAGTTGGTAAGTAACGAAGTAAAAATACTTTGTTACTTTACTTAAGTACTTTTTTTCGGGGATCTGTACTTTACTTGAATATGTTTTATTTGCGTGTACTTTCACTCTTACTCCACTACAATTTTAAAGACAACGTTTACTTTTTACTCCGATACATTTCCCCATGCCCTCTCCAAGTATTTGTTACATTGGCATTCCAAACCAATGAAAAACATGGTTTTCTTAAAAAAAAAAGTGTGCAAGTTCTTTGCCAGCATACTCAGTCCGCTCGCTCAGCACACGATTGCTACCGTGGAAGATGACAGCAGCAACAGTTACACATTCTTATTTGCAGTGTTCTAATCTTATCACTTTCTGATCTGCAGGATTGTACTACTGTAGGATTTTAATTCAATTAGGGAAGTGGGGGCTGGACTGTAGATTTGTCTGTTTGTTATTCATACAACAATTGGTCTGCTTAATTATGGCTATTTATAGTTAATTTGAATATTTACTTTTTACTTTTGGTACTTAAGTACGTTTTAATTCGGATACTTTTGTACTTCTACTCAAGTGGTGTTTGATTGGGGGACTTTCTACTTTTACTGGAGTCATTTTTTAATTAGGTATCTATACTTTTACTTGAGTATAACTTTTGAGTACTTTTACCACCCCTGCATACACATTGTATTGTATTTTTATAGGTCTATAGTTCTACAATTTGTGAGACAACTTCTCGCTCGCTGGCCCGACCTCGGAGAAGGTCCATCTCAGGTGCGGTACGGTACGGCGCACTTTAACTGGTTGTGGAAACGCAAATCATCAAAAATGCCACATCTAGGCCCTCCACACAATGTTTTGAAAATAAACACCACAAAAAAACCTCCCTCTCTCCCTAAGTTTCTTTGCCATTGAGAAGTGTTGCATTCAAGCACCTGTGATGGAGCTTAGCTATATGCTAATGACAGGCAACATGGATTCCCCCAAACAATGCCCTGATTGGTCTGAAGTTTGGCGGGCGGTCTAAAAGTTAATTTGCATCCTATATAACACAGTTAACTAGAAACAGTTTAAACAAATTACACTTAAATTGTAGCTCGTAGATCACATAGGTGGGCTATAGATCTAGCCCATTCTAATAGGCCTACATCCATAAAATAAGGCATATATAGGCTAGGAGCCATTGGTAAGATAAGAGGTAGTAGATCCAACTGGGCTGGAGTGAGGAGGAGGACATCACAGCAGCAGCAGTTGTCCTGTCAGCTTATAGAGGTTATAACTGGTCTGGAATTTCACTTCAGACCAGGTAACTGGACCATGGTGAGGTTAAACTCGAGGTTTCTTACCTACTTTTGACAAGCAGGGAGCTTGTCAAAAGTACCCTTGAAATCACAGTGTTTTTAGAAGACAAAAGAAGCTGGTTCACCTCGTCATGTCTTCTTGTCTTTAGTTGGGTTTTGAATTGGTGTGAATTTCAATTGGTGTGCATTCAAATTGGTGTGGCTTGTTGCCAGTTGTCATGGTTACCATTCGTCTTGGTTACTAGTAGTCATGGATACCAGTTGTCACGGTTACCAGTGGTCTTGGTTAACAGGTTCTCGAGGTGGAGAGGTCTGTCTGAAGTTGTGTTTGCAGCTGTCTTGATGTGATTCAGGGTGAGATGTGGATATACGTTGCTGCTTAACATGCTAATTCAACTTTTTCGACAATCTACGTCTTGTCTTTTGAGATTTTCAACATTTGGTCAGAAAGAGGAGTAGAGTAGCTTGAGTAGTGAGTTGCTTTGAAATGCTGATCTGCTAGGGAGTGGGTTTCCTTCTCTCTCTCCACCCCTTGTCTTTGTCCTCTTTACAATCGTCTCTTAACTTCCACTTATTCATCCTCCTCTCCTCTTCATCCTCCTACTCACCTCTCTGTCAAGCTGGGACAATCGACTCATCTTCACTAACGTGTCACTAAATAACATTCACTCGTTCTCATCAAAGACAGCTGCCACAGTGGGGAAACACTGCAGTGAGAACACCTTTCTTTATAACTTCCTATGAGGGCACTTGTTCAGATTATTCTGTGGGGGAGGCGGGTGTTGTCAACCTCAACCTTTAACATCTTCTGTTACAAACTCTTGCAAAGCTATTCTGAGATTCAGTTAGGGGGAAGAGAGAGAGAGATCTAGAGGAGGCATGAGGGGGTTTGAGAATTGTGGAGGAAGATAAAGACAAGTTTTCTATCCATGTAACCAGCAGGGTGACATGTGTGACTCTCTCTCCTCCTGTGTTGTAGGTTTGACACCATAAGCATTGCCCTGTACGTTGGAGCTGTGAGCGCAGCTTATTCAAGTCTGCCTCCAGTCAGCTCCACAGCCCTTGGCACTGTGCTACGGTGCTACGACGGTGCAGTGGTTGATTTAGTCTGTTGAGTGTTGATTTCATGTTATGTTGTTACCTAGTTGGTGTGACGCAATGCTGGATATTAAATAAACAACGTCTTCATCTTTTACTCTCCGCAACTACGAGCTCATCAAAAACAAATGGATTTATTAATTAAACCCACCCCCCTTCGCTGTTTCATAGACAATTTAGAAATGAAAGAGTCAGTGAACCCAAAACGTTTTGGGGGGTTTTAAACGTGGTAATACTTATAAGATCGTCAACATAGTAATCTATGACATTTTATCACTGTAACTAAAATAGCACATAATATAAAAATTAGGCTTATCCCCTGCAGAACGCATGGTTTTAGTGTTGATAGTCTAGTACTAGGTGGGACTGCACAACATACCTTTAGCATCTCATTGCAGCATTTATTTTGGGCTGGTAAAATGTATCCACAATCCCTACAACTGCACCTGCCAGAAGGGGTGAGTGGCATTGATCTATGATATAATCGGTGGGGTGTAGGATGAATCAGCGAAGTGGTCATACATTTGTAATTTTTTTACTCGCCTCGTCAAACATTGATAGAAATATGTATAAATATTTGTCATACATGGCATACATGAAAAAATACTGATTACATTATTACAATAGTCCTCTAAAATAAAGTACATTGCGAATACTAGTGGTTCACTTCTCCGGCTGTGTCCTGCTCATCCAAAGCCTCTGCCCCATGGGCTGATTCTGGAGCCAGCGGAGCTAATGGCTCAAACAGGTATGGGTGTGGACCTACTCGATCCTGTGTTTCGGGGACATATTAAGGAGATCGTGGGGGAGAGAAATCCTCCACCTAAAAAGACTATTCTGTAGACATGGAGTGCCTAGACTCTATGCCCCTTCCTGGGACATTGCTTATTATGATACCGCTGATACGATATTACTCAATGACTAGCCTACTCGTAGGCTAAGTAAAGTCGTAAAACAAAGTTGCCGTGGGCCGATACCATGGGGACAACAACTACATCTAAATGAAACCCCTCCCCCCTCCTTCTAGCGAATAACTCTAAAAGTGCGTTCAAACCAAAAGCGAAGCAAATATTTTACTCGCGTTACTCCAGGAGGTTGGTCGCACGGACTGCAAACTTTTCTCATGCTAGTGAATTAGCATCAAGCGAAATTCGCGCCAAAGTTCAAATATTTGAACTCGAGTGAGCACGCGAATGAGGCGAATTTGTGTCGTTCGCGCAAGTAGAATCAAGCGAAATTCGCGCTAACCGCATCGTTTGCGCCACGCCATTCAAGAAATTTGCTTCGCTTTTGGTGTGAACGCACCTTAATGCCCAAAACACATTTTAATTGCCCAGTGTTCTAATTCCAGCTGAAACAGTGGATTCACTGTCTCTTCAAGATGGTAATAAGGAGTCAAACATGGTGAATTTATCAAGGCATTTATCACAATGACATTCAAGTCTTCAAGGTACTTTCTATCCCTAAGCCCTCAATAACTTAAAACAAATTAGCTTAAAGAAGAAGCCTTGAGAAGGAACAGAGACATCTGCCCCCCTTGCTACCCCTGGTAACTAAGAGTGCAACTGATGCAGTTATTAGAATAATAACCAGGATAAAAGCCACAATGAAAAATCAATGCAATGGCAGCAGTTTCGCCAGTATAGTGGCATTATCAAATGACTAAAGCCACTCTGCACTCTCCAATACAGCACAAAGTTGCATATTCAAGCCACAGCCACAAGGTGGCAGTCCTGCCTCATGCATTTTCTGTAAAGCCAAGCATGTGCTAACAGATTGCCCACAGTTGAAAAACCATTCACATAAGGAAAAGTCATATGAGCATATGAGCAAGAACTGCAGATCACAGGTCTCAAAGGAGTCACCCAACCATACTACACATAAAGAGTATGGAAACAACCAGCAACCAGGAACTTAAAAAAAAAGCCTTACCCCACTGAAACAAATGGAAATTCAGTCAGCAGTGCACTCGTTTCAGCAGGTGAAGCGGCCATAGTGCCAGTCTGAGTAAAGGTTGATAAAGGAAACAGGTTTATCTCAACCAATGCCTTCCTTGATCCCGGCAGTCATTTTGCACGGAGAAGCTAATGAGGCAACTGAATCCGAACAATTCTCCTATGAACGATGGGTCAGGAAAGACCTGTAAATAGTTATGAACTCAAAGGATTGGAGATAGACAACTTGGAGGGCACCATATACCTTGACCTACGAACAGTGTACACACAAAGTAAGATTCCTTTCTCCAAAGATATCATACCTACCCAAAAGGACATTGAACTTGATAGGATTGATGTTCCTAGGACAATGGAACCCTGGGAAATAAATAACAGTCAAGGAAATGGACAATAAGCAGTCAAGACATTGTTTGGATGGGTGATAAATGGTTCACTCTATTCTTGTACTACTGAATCTGGACCCGTGGTGGCGATGGTCAATCTCTCATCAGTTGCCAATCTAAAGGATCTTATCATGCAATAAAGTCATGACTTCTCTGAAAAGGAGTATGAAGATAAGGAAGAAATTTTAGATGAGGATTAAAGGTTCATCGAGATAGCATCAACCTCAAAGTAGTCTTTAAAGATGGACACCACCACCTATCCTGGCCTTTTCGCAATAAATACATGCCTGACATCTATGGAATGGCAGAACAACAAACTTCTTATTAAGAAATGTAGGAGGGATGCAGAATACGCTGTAGAATATAAAAACTTTATAGAGAATGTGCTCAGAAAGGGTTATGCAGAGAATTTGACACAAGAACATCTTCAGTGGAAAGGATGGACAGTATGGTACATACCTCACGATGGTGTTTACCATCAACAAAAGGGCAAAGAGTAGTGTTTGACTGCGCCTCATCATCCAAAGGCACAACTCTCAACAGAGAACTCCTCCAAGTTCCAACAAAAGACTCTCATCTGAGATCTGCTCTGATTCCACCAAGAACGAATTGCTTTCATCGCAGTCATCAAAGCAATGTTCTACCAAGTGCAAGTCCATTACAATCACAAGGAATACCTCTGATTTCTGCAGTTGCCAGGTGGAGACACTAACATGCCCTTGGCAGCGTATAGAATGAAGGTCCACCTCTTTGATGCAGGGTGTTCTCATAGAATGGCTATATTGCTCTAAGACAAATGGTACAAGTATAAGAAAGAGGTAACCGAGACAGTACAACACATTTTTTATATCGACAATTGCCTCAGGTCAGTGGTCACAGTGAAACAAGCTGTTAAGCTTATCAGGAACTTCGGAGATGCATGCACCCAGGGAGGCTTCTCATTAACCAAATGGGTCAGTAACAGCCATGAAGTACTGGCTAATATCCCCTCGAAGTAAAAGTGGACAGGATGTTCAAAAGGGAGCTCCAAGCGGCACTTAATGACTTACTGGACATATGTATGTGCTGGGATATATCCACAATCAAACTAAAATAAGCTATATTTTTGTGGGCCAACAGAGTTTCAGTGATCCACAAACTTTCCCAAGAGGAACAAAAGAAACGTGAGTTCCAAGGACAACCCAGCTGAAGATGCATCACGTTGGCTGCACGTGGAACTCTTTCTGAAATCATCAAGATGGTTGAAGGGACCTAAGTATCTGGAAAGACCTAAGTATCTGGAAAGAGAGGAAACTGATTGGCTAGAGATCCCTAAAAAACACAAATTCCTCCAGATGATCCAGAGATCAAAGAGGATGTTTCTGCTAACAGTGTGAGCATTGAAGAGAAAAATCCAACCAGCAAATTGATTGACAATTACACATCATGAGAGGTGTTGCTTGATATTAAAATTAAGAGGAATCCTCATATTAAATCAAAGAAAAAGGACTTCAAAAGCTGAACTAACCTCATGTTCAGAACTCCCTAAAAAATCCCTAAAAGACTAAATGAGCTAATGAGCTAAGTTATATATAGAGCACAAAATATTTTGCTTCGAGCAAAGATGTTACTTTTACAGGAACTTGCGCTCTTGTAAAATGGTAGGCAAGTGAAGGCAAATACCGCTCTCTGTAAATACCACTCTCTGTAAATACCACTCTCTGTAAATACCACTCTCTGTAAGCTGGTTCCTGTTGTGGAGGAGGACTTGTTGAGAGTGGGAGGACAGATACGCATATTAGCAATGCCAATAGATTTGAAGAATCTAATCATCCTGCCCAAGGATTCCCACATATCCAAACCGATTTTACATCATATTCGTCAGCAGATTGGGCACTCTGGGAGAAGCCACAAGCTCTCCAGACCTAATTAAAGATTCTGGTCACCTCGTGCCAACTCGTCTGCCAGAAGAATTATTAAGGACTGCATTTTCTGCTGGCAAATGCAAGCAACAGTTGGAGAGCAGGGTTTCCAGATCTACCACCATTTGCCCATGCGGATATCGACTACTTTGGACCCATGCACATGTTAAATGGTGGGTAGCGAGTGGGGCTGATCAGACTTGTGAAAAATATGTTGCAGAATAAGTCCATGCAGGCACGGGAGACTACATGGAAGGTGATGCCCCCGAAGTAAGAATGTATTAATTCCTGTAACAGTTTATATGATTTCTCATCCCTTTCCCTTCCAAACGTCTGTCTCTAACCCCCCCCCCCCACTATTCTTGAGGACTTGATCAGGAAGCATTTGGGGGGTGATGAGATTGGCATTATTTTGTGTATCAGTCTCTGTTCATGCCTGTTGTTCAACATAGAGAGGGAGTTAGCAGTTTGTGATTGGCTTTTTCAAACCCAATAGGAAATACCGGGGAGGATGCACCTTTTTGTATTGTCTCACCTAGAGAACAGGTAACGATTGGAAGGCCTAAGATAGGACTATCCTTGTCATATGTTTTGTTATTCTGTTGTGATGAATTAATCACAGAGTAAGACGAAAATAGTTTGAGAGTCAACCATGTAGCATGATTGGGCTAGTTGTTGGGGTATCCTGCGAAGACCCGCAGAAAAAGGATTGAACATTGCATGTATGGTCTATTTGGGACATGGAAACTTCATCTTGATTTGAATCTTCTTCTACACCTCCTTGTTGTGTGGATCTCCTTTGAGTTTGATGGACCTGTCTGTCGGTCTGTGGTCAGGTGGTAAGTAGGTAAAGTGTGATTTGGGAGTTACATAATAAATGACAAGCGGGAGAAATATACAGCATTATAAACGAGGCGCTCTACAGCTTGCCAACCTCATTACCACTTGGCCTGGTTACCAGCTAGCCGCTTACACCTACCAGCTACCAGCTGTTTAAATTCTACAGTATTTCCTCTGAGGTTTGGTGAAGCTCGCACTTAAAAATACATGTGCATCATTCATTATAGTACAGCAGGCATGCCTCTCTGAGTATTCTCTCTCTCTCTCTCTCTCTCTCTCTCTGTTCTCATCTGAGGAGATTTAAGAGCTTTAAGCTTTAAGGTTATAGAGGAGTGACAAACTGTGTGTCTCTCACAGTCACCACCTCCTCCACCCTGACCCATGAACATAGACTATGTTGTGTTTTCATAATCAACGAAGGAGAAAGAGGAGCTCTCTCTATTTTTCTCCTGATGTATTGATATGTGTGTGCCAGTATGTGTGTGTTTGCATGCAGGTGCATGTGAGAGAGAGAGAGAGTGGAAAAAGTGCCTATCCTTGTGTACATTGCATACAGGCAGTCAGACAGACAGACAGACAGGCAGACAGACAGACTGAGAGACAGGAAGACAGATAGACAGAGACAGACAAGTTGGCAGACAACCAAACAGATTGACAGTTGGATGGGCCTCTGGTTGGACAGTGTTTCAGGGTGTTGAAGTCCAGGTGGCAATATGAAAGAGCAAGTGTGTATGTCTGTGCGTATGTTTGTGCCTCCTCTAACAGCACACGACTTGAAACAGTAATTTCTTGCCAGCTCAGCTCTAAAGCAGCAGGATTGCTCCTTAGAAACCCTTTTTATTATTTATTTATTTTTACACTGTGTGGGTGTGCACTAGTGAGAGAGAGAGAGAGAGAGAGAGAGAGAGAGAGAGAGAGAGAGAGAGAGAGAGAGATCATAAAATAAAGCCTTTTTGTGTCTGTGTCTTTGCAAAGATAAAGCCTAGACATCAAATAAAAGTATTTTATTTTATGTATTAGAGGGCCCTGTATTTTACAGGGCTCCTTCAAAACAAGGACACAAGGTGGTGATGTTGTAAACCGGTTAATTGTAGAGTTTGAAGACAATGGTACAGGAAGATGGTGATCCATGCAGTCATGTAGGAGATCTCCTTGGTTGCGGTCGGATAGTCCAAAAAATTACATCCCATGTCCTTACCTAACCTCTTTTCCCTGACCTTGATGAAAAACATCATGAGGTCAAGGAAAGAGAATTCATAAGGACTTCGGAAAAGACAACCTTGGTGCTAAGAGAATCCGACTGCACTTACACTGGGCTACGTCATTTTGCGGCGGATGTTGTGGACGGGGGTCTGCCATGGTGAAACAACAATGTTCTGAAGATGGCCTACTAAAAGTGCATCATAGATTCTTTGCCCTGTGAGGTCTTACTGTGTTGTTTCACGCAAGCTATTTTAATAATAACCAGGTGAAAAATATTGCTTCATTACCAAGGTTCGAATTAAAAAAAAAGGTTTTTGATAAAGGCTCCCAGTCACAAAAGGGAATCAAAATAGTTGTCACATTGATAATGGTTGCTCACACTTAAACTCCTGTCCACTCATATTTATGGACATAGAATCCAATTAGTTTGATTGTAGGAAAATAATTGTGAATGTTGATCATTTATTTCTGTGACAGCTGAATGGTGCGTTGCTTTAAATGATCCTCCTGCAAGGAATTGTGGGACAGCATTATTTCCTTACTTTTCGTAAAGGATGGTCTAGTGTACCCTATGCTAAAGGAGATAAGAAAGGAAGCATTGAAGCCCCTTTCCTTAGCATTTAGAGAATTCAAACAGCTCTTATCATGGCTGCCACTTAGATACTTCCGGGTCATTTCACTCAGTAGGGAACCTTTCTAAGAAAAGACTATCCGACCGCAGCCCTTGAGTGTGTGTGGTGATGGCTGGTTTAACCTGTGCACATTGATTGCGCAATGCAGCACAGGTGTGCAGCATTACCCAGCCCCAGAGTCCAATCACCCTGCGTTCCAATACCCATACTACCATACTATTGAGTATACCAGAATAAGATTTAGTATGTCCCAATACATAGTGTGGAAAATGCAGTATGCCAAAAATACCAGGATGTTGTAGTGCATCTGGTCGCATTTCACAGTATGCAAGCCAGCATACATTTTTGTCCCTTCTGCGCCACAATCCTCTGTGCAGCAGAATATATGTCACATCGACTGAGCCTGCAATGGCACTACAGGTGTGCTAATCAGTGAAATCACCTGTAGTATGTCCCAATTTTATGCATACTGTGTGCAACAGTACATACTTTGTAAGGGTAGCTGCAGTACGTACTATAAAAAAGAAAATGTATGCAATTTGGAACACAGTCTGACTTGGGCCAGGTGAGGCTGCTTAAACCAGCCATCATCCACACACAATCCACAACCATCCTATCAGTCCTAGACTGTAGACTAATGTATAATTAAAGGTGCACTGAGAACCTACATTTTTTGTAGAATGTAGACATTGTTCCCCTTGTCATCAGGGCTGTAGTGGGGAATTCCACTGTTGATTGTGCTGCTGATCATTCACCTAGCAGCCATCTTGGTCACAAAAGCTTGCCAGCATCCAAGATGGCAGCTAGGTGAATAAGGCCCATAGGAGTTTCAGTTCTGAAATCTGGAAGTTTCCAACCACTATCGCTCTCTCAGCAGTACAGAGGCCACACACGCACACACGCACGCACACACATTGTCAGGAACGCAGACATTATCATTACCACATACTGTATCATCTAGGACCATAGACATGCGTAGCCATGGTTTCCCAGCTGGCTGTATTTGATGTGTGTGTATGTGTTTGTGTTTACAAAAGAGCGTTTTTTTAATTCATCCGGACCCCCCCCCCCCTCACACTCTGATCCCACAATCTGCTATCTGCCCCTGACAGCCTCTCTTCAGCCACACACAATATTCACACACACACACACACACACACGCACAAACAAATGCAGACTCACATTCACATACACATCATTGTGATGTGGAAAGACGATATAATTAATACATCATGCTTTGTTAAATATAGTACCTTCGAATAATGCTACCATATATATATATATATGCATACACTAGGGATGGAATGGTTAAAACATCCGAACCGTTCAATGTTTTGTCCAAAAAGGTTTCCAAAACACACATGTATAGAACATATTAAACCAAACCCACATGTAGAACAAACTAAATACATGTATGTACATCTGTTATATGTATTGATCATTCATCTCGATAGCAGTCGGCGCTACAAGCCAATATTTACTTGCACTTAAGTACTTATATAGGAATATAATTTTTTTTCATAAAATGATGGTGCAATTGAATCGCAATACTTTTGTTTTGGATACCATCTTTCTCCGAAAGAGTGACAGAGTGCTTTAAATTATTGAACAGTGAAACAACCTCAAAAACGAATGTATCAAAAACATGTATGTATTAAATAATGCACACCCACTTAGGTATTTTGATGAAAGGATGGAGTATAAGCTTGTCTTCAATAGAATATATGAGGCGCGTCCGAGAGAGGGTTAAGCTTCTTAGCCATTTATATATAAAGCCAAGGTGTGTGTGGAGCTCCATCTTGTTGATGTCCACGTCTGAGAGAGGATTAAGCTTCTAGGACACTTATAGTATAAGTTTTAACAGGCTGAGCGTATGTATTGTGAACACGTGCCGAAGTTAAATAAAACTAGTTACCCAGTAGGGTAGGAAAAATAAACTCTGTAGTCCACGTGTGTGTAAAGGGAACAGCATTTAACAGAACAGTTATATTTCACATTGATGCCATCAGATCTCTTTTGCCTGAAGCAGACGCTTCTATCTAGCCAAGCTGCGTGTGGACGGCGGTTCCGCGACCTCAGGCTTCAGCCTCACCTTCGTGGGCACCAGTGTTAATTTCGTTGACGAAAAATATGACGAAAAATATTCGTCAACGAACCTTTTTCACGGACGAAAACTAAATAAAAACTAA
>JAOPJO010038541.1:0-20542 GCA_027123675.1 Molva macrophthalma
GTGTGTGTGTGTGTGTGTGTGTGTGTGTGTGTGTGTGTGTGTGTGTGTGTGTGTGTGTGTGTGTGTGTGTACTCACGGTGCCCTCTTTAAGGTTCTCTCCAGTTTGCGGATCATATTCTTAATGAATGTCATCTTGTCCTCTGTGAGGAGCGGCCCTAATTGTGTGTTGAGTAGGCTTAACTGAGCACTGTCGTATCTATACTGCATCAAAAACACCGGACCTGGCCAAGAGAGAGGGCGTGTGAGCTTTATCATTCATAAAAACACACACACACAAACACACACACACACACACTCACTTTTCAGTGTTGGGTAAAGGTTAGCTTCGGAAAAGCACCGCCACTCTTCTCCAACGTATGCTTTGCTGCAGCTTTCCTGCACCTTGGTACCCCAGTAGCTGTGCAACACAAGATAAAGATCTGAGTTACTTCCCTCCCTTCCACAATCCATCCATCTATAAATCGTGCCCCATCATGTTTCCATCCTGTCTTCCTCACCTGAAAGCTTTCTTGGCCAATTCCCTTCCATCGCAGTGGAGGATGTCGGTGCATTCAGTGGCAGTGTATTGCCTGATGTTCAGGAACCATCCAGAGTCAGCTAAACCCCTGACCTTCACACCAGGGTAACCCCGTTCCTTCAGCTGCGCTGTGATCCGGTCTATGTTGAACATGACACCTATAGAACCCGAACTTGTGTTTGAGTGCGGGTGCGTGTGCGGTGGTGTTGGGAAGAGCATAGGGTTATGTTTATGCTCTAAGAAGGTTCTTCTCAATGTGATGGTGAGTAGTGAGGAGGTTGATCCAAGCAGAGAGACGGCCCTGCGGTACTCACCTGCTGCCGGCCAACAGCAGGACCTTGGCTTGGTACAGGCCTCGGGTCAGGAGGTCGTTCACCACCTCCCGGACGATCAGCGAGCCCATAAAGGCGTAATCGGCTAGGAACAAAAACACACCACACCATGTTTTCAGTATTTGTTTACAACCATATATGATCAAAGAAGATATCAAAGGTGCTTTGTAATGTATAACAACACATTAATAAATTAATAATCAATTATTTGCATTGATATGAGGCATTCTTATCACTCTATCTGACAGTCTGTCCACCTGTATGCCTGTCTTTCTCTGTCTGTGTCTTTCTTTCTGCCTGGCTGTATTTGTATCTGTCTGTCTGTCCTTGTATCTGTCTGTCTGTCTGTCCGGTGGAGGACCCATCTCCAATCTTACAGTCTATTGTCTTGGCTGAAGCTCCAGTCCATGAGTCACTGGAGCAGTACGGTACTAGACTGGCAAAGCAAAGAGAAATGTTAGAGAAGGACCCACCCACACACACACACACACTTGAGCTATCGGATGAGCTAACTTGTATAAGCTAACTTGGCTGTAAACAAGATGAAAAACGTACACAATATTAGCATTCCACCAGTGGGGATTCTCTTCTGGCAGAGTTGACAGAATCCCATTTCCTGAGGAGAGAATGATAAAAAGGGTTACTATGAGGCTACATTCCTACTGTTGAGTGTAAACTTATTCTCTTTAAACCTTTTTTGTGTTTGTATGTAATTATGTGTGTTGTTTTGTCTTTTTTCTTTGTATCTGGAACATGAGTCTGTAAATAAAGTTTGATTGATTAATTGATTGCATCCCTGTGTGCCCTGCACCAGAGCTGTGAATTCACCAATGGTGAATGTGTGCAAAGGGTTGTTGTTCACCTGTCATGTGACGCGGCAACAGGTTGCTGCTCATCAGTTCTCTCTGCGTGGTATACCTGGCATCGCAGCTCTTCTTGTCAAAACAGTAGAGCCCACCTGATGTAAACACAGACGTCTAAGAATGGCATGATAGATCTAAGCCAACGGGTCAATAAGATTTGAATAAGCAGTGTGTAGATTCACAAACCTGCGTACTTCTCCTCGCCTTGTAAATAGACTAGCCACCGCTTGCTGTCTTTGGACTCCTTTATATAGTACCTATATGAGAAGACTCCCATAAGGTTACTGGTGATTTGTACTAGATTGTGTGCCTTTTTTTCAGCTCTGTGCATGGCCATTTTTCATCCCAGGAAATAAAGTTAATCGAAACAAACTGTTCTCATATAGGTCTCTGTAGTTACAGAGTAATATATATATATATATATATATAGGCTACTATACCTATATATATGCGGTGGTAGTTCCCCCCTTGTTACATTTAGTTACAGGGTAAGTACAGGGTATGCAGGCTGTAATCTAAAGCAGTGTTAGCTCCCCTCTTGTTACATTTAGTTACAGGGTAAGTACAGGGCGGGCTGTAATCTAAAGCAGTGTTAGTTGCCCCCTTATTACATTTAGTTACAGGGTAAGTACAGGGCGGGCTGTAATCTTAAGCAGTGTTAGTTCCCCACTTATTACATTTAATTACAGGGTAGGTGCAATATATATCAACACGATCTGATAGCCCAGAATTTGGAACCTTTATTGAAATAAACATATTTTGAAAACACATGTAGGTCACAAAATACACTTTTTGAACCAAACCTTTTATTGACTTTGTGGATCAAATAATCAAACATGAAGTACATATATATAGTATATTTATTTCTCAGTAAGTAAAATACTGATTAGCGCAGTAGCTATGCGCAGGTGTAAATTAAGCAAACATTTTAATTAATGAAGTGGTTACACCAGAAAGATTGATATAGGGCTACTTCAGAGATTTACTTTGTAGAGGAAGAGAAAAATGACCACAGGTCTAGGCTACTTACCCAGCTGGCGAACCGTCGTTACAAGTCACCGAAGCATTGGTTAAATGGTGTAACTTCATGACTTGATCGTTGGAGCGCTCAGTTGAGTCACTTTCAGTTGAGTCACTTTCCTCTAGTTGCATCTTCACTGGAGAGTACATTTGTACGAAAAGCCATAGAGAAATTAAGCGCATTGCATCAACTCTAGGCAACCACATTTTAAGACTACTGCTCCTCATCTTCTAGCGATATCAGGGACTGTTGCTAGTCTTTAAATAAGCACATATCACGCCTTCAAATATGCAAATATTGATACAATATTGATCAGAGCTGAAAACTCTCACGCAAAGGACCCTCTTCACACCCTCTCACGCCACACACCTTATTACGCGCTATTTTGTCGCGAATTTACAGCCTGATTTGAAAACATTTCGGAGACTCAATAGTGGTCTACATCGGAGGCCTCGAAGTCGAAAATAAATCTGACAGGTCGTGAGTATTAGCCTACACTATGACTGTCCATCGGGAGATTCGGGTAGATTCCTGAACGGCTGCGTCATTCCAGGCCGAACCGGCTGCTGGACAATACAAGGCTATATGTTTCTTATTTTTCAATAATAAAACCTTAAATATAATCGTAACATCCGCGGCCCCAGGCTCGGTTAGAAATGGTGCAGAGCGCTTTGGAATCTGACTGGGGTCGTTCGCTGACAGAGCAGAGAGCACTAAGCTTGGCTCAGTGCTCCACACAGTAGCGACGTACGCTGAAGCACTCTGAGTTTAAGACCCCGTT
Organism: Molva macrophthalma; assembly: GCA_027123675.1. NCBI lineage: Eukaryota > Metazoa > Chordata > Actinopteri > Gadiformes > Lotidae > Molva > Molva macrophthalma. Next base: position 3,515 of record JAOPJO010038541.1, read on the forward strand.
TTCTCATCGCGGGCCACGTCAATTGCTCTTCATCGTCATAAGATATGGCAAGTTGACAGTGGTGTAAGTAGGTCATTTAAGGGCCCCGAAGCAATCATTTTTATGGGCCCCCCTACTTCTATGTTCATCATTTTATGGTTGGGGGAGGATTAGCAGTTATTAAACTTGGGCAATGACTGAGAATAGTCATGGTACTAAAAAGCACAGGAATTGATAAATAAATGTGGGGTGTCGACCCCAAACAGGCCCCAAAGAATTGGCCAAGGTTTTCTGAGAACTTGTCCGCCCTGATATAGACAATGCACAATGTGCCTTTACAATATGCTAAGTAAAGGTTAGGAAAAACAAATAAAGAACATCCTGGTTCTGAGATTAGGGGTTTCTCACAATCTATATTTTGTAGGCGTATTTGGTCCGGGTATCGGACAATCTGTAGGAGGTCGGCAACTCGCAAAAAAATGTAGGCCTGTTCATTGGTCTACATACTTTTTCTAGATATAATTTGGTTATTAGACAATGGGAATTTAATATTGGATTTATTTGGGTGGAACACACAATCTTCACCCGCTTATCCGGGGTTGGGTCACGGGGGCAGCAGCTCTAGCAGGGAACCCCAGATTTCCCTTTCCCGGGCCACATTGACCAGCTCTGATGGGGGGATCCCGAAGCCAGTGTGGAGATATAATCTCTCCACCTAGTCCTGGGTCTTCCCTGAGGCCTCCTCCCCACTGGACGTGCCTGAAACACCTTGCCCAGGGAGCATCCTTATCAGATGCCCAAACCACCTCAACTAACTTCTTTCTACGCAAAGGAGCAGCGGCTCTACTCCGAGTTCCTCACAGATGACTGAGCTTCTCACTCTATCTCTAAGGGATACGCCAGCCACCCTTCTGAGAAAACTCATTTCGGCAGCATGTACCCGTGATACAAGCAGGTACAACACATTTATTTTATTTAAAGATTTGTTTTATTACAGAGATAGAGGGGGAGACATGCAACAAAGACCATGGGCAGGAATCGAACCCGGGTCACTGCGGTAAGGACTGAGCCTTAATGGTACGCGCTCTACACCGGGGTGAATCTGTTACTGAAGAAAGAGGCACCTCTCAGAATGGAGGCCTATTCATTCTTCAATATTAGGCAACTTTAGTTAACTCCAGGTGCTGCATTCATGTAGGCCGCCCTATAGGGCTTAGTCATTGTGTTCAGGCCCACATGCAGTCATCCAGGCCTTTGAATAGCCCTAGGGCCGAGGCCATATGCTATTTAACAGCCTACATGATTTGAGGTATAGCAGCCTATAGAATGAGGAAGGTGGAGTGTGCCACCAAAATAAACCCTACTAAACTTTGTTGATTGAATTACAAAAGTGGATCTAGAAGTGAAACATGACATTTTTTATACATTTTGCCACACACATGTATTTTTGTCATAACAAAAAAATGATAAGCACAGTAGATCACGGTGAATGCCGACGAACAGGTATAACAACAGCTGGCTTTTGTTTTGAAAGTTATTTATATTCGTTACCGACCTCCACCACGAGGTTGAGTACATTCATCGAAGTTGGAAGACGAAAAAGCAATTTAATTTTTTGAGTTGCTTTTTGATTATCTGTTTTTTAAAAGATAAACGACTGAAACGAAGGAATGGAATAAGCGTTTTTGGGGTCAGAATCAAAAAAAGATTTAATTGGGAAAAGCCAATCAGCCGCAATTGCCTTTTCTTTTATCGACTTCCAACTGCGATCAATAAACAACGGAAAATGGAGTTCAGCAATGTGTAGTAAGGATCCAGGATATGGAAGGCCATTGAGGACAAAACATTATCGGAAAATACACCCTAACAAGGAAAAATGGGCCACGTAAAAAATAAACGTTTAAAATACCCTTTAAGGTCTCATTTTGTCATGTTAAAGCGCAAATAGGCTATCACAGCCAACAGGTTGTTCCATTCTTGTTTAATAGGGGTGTTAGAAACATTACAGCATTTAGCTAGCGATTTATCTTTCCATGCCAGAGCTGATTGGACTGTTTCCTCATCGTCCGGTGTGGCTATTCTCATACATTTCCTAATGTGCCGTTTCATGAGACAGAAAGTTCTGCAGCGCAATCAACGTGTTTCTTTAAACTCCACGGTCCCCCGCTGAAAGTTTAAATTAACTTCTTCTAAACCACAACTCTGGTTTTTACGTTTCATACATTGCAACAATGTTTGTTGCGTTAACTATTAACACGACAAAAATCCACGCAAAATTTGGTCGTGTTAACGCAACATTTGTAAGACGTTATTTGCCTTAATGGCCTCCTTCCACACCTTCCATACAACAGCACTCCCATAGGGCGCTCTTCTGTTCAGTCATCATCTTAAACCCGCCCCAGATTAGATAAACGGTTGTGATTTCCTTAGACACAGGCTAGGTCTGCAGGAAATCTGTCTGAACAGCAGGGGGGCCAGACGCATAGCCAAAGCAAATAAAACATGAGCTCGCAGATTCATCTGTTTCAAGCTAGGGTTACGGTATATTTATGTTAACAGGGGCTCATCATTATGAGCCCCATATAAATACATTAATACAAAAAAACGTGAGTTAGGACAGAAGAGGATGTCATGTTATTCCTTACCAAGTGCAATACTTGGACATACCGTAGATGCAGCCAGAGCCGCTTTAGGTTATCTATTATAACCAGATATACAGATATCTGTTCAAGCCGATGGACGGATATTTACATGGTGGATATTTGAATTAATTAAACAAGTTTTTCGAACAAGAAAGCGTAAAAAACACGGAATTTGTTTTTGTCTCCTGGCTTTGTCTCTTTATGATTTTTGTTCTGAATTCTGAGTTCTGATTACGGCATGTACTTTTTGTATTCTGTGAATATTTGTCAATCAAATTTGCATTAAAAGGATGGCATAACTTTTCGTAGGACACGAGACGAGGTGTACTGTAACCTGTCAGAAAGACACTGTTAAATAAAGTTTATTGAAATAAACACAGATACGTCACATCGTAATGGCAGCCAACAGTGCAGCTGTGACAGTGCTTACTCCAAATGGAAGACGGCAAACTGTCAAAGTCTCCTCAAACACACTGCTATTACAGGTAATCCGTGTTTAAATCAGCGCGTATTTATAACGCCGAAGTATAATTCATCAAGGCTGTTTGTTCCCTTCGCCGCTTCTGTGAAACCACTGTCGTTTGTAGCTAATGGTAACTTAGCTAGTGACTGATGCGTTTCTATCTTTCTGATATTCGATGAAAATGTACGAGATAGCATACCTAAAATCATTCTGAACCTTCTTTTGATTGTCTTTTTTTCAGGTTCTCGAGGACGTCTGTAAAAAGCACGAATTTAATCCAAACGATCACGGGTTGAAGTAAGTTACATCTGCCTTTGTTGGTAGCCTTAGCATTGAAGCCTGGTGTTCATGAAATTTGAAATTCATTTTATAGAATCATTGCAGCCTAATTTTGTCTTTTTATTTACTGTATTGTAAAAATTGTTTCAGTTAAACACAGTACTAACGGAAGCCCCTCCCCGCATTTGACAGGTTTCAAAGGAATGTGCTGGACCTAACGTTACAATGGAGGTATGCCAGCTTGCCCAACAATGCCAAACTGGAAATGGTGCCATGTACAAGAAAACAGGCTGCAGCTGATGGACAGGTTTGAAATATTTCTCTATATTACAGTCGCAGAATGAGCATAACCGAACAACACCAATTACAAAGAAGACAAATCCAGAGCTCTGGAATAACCAACCAACCATACGAAAATAATAAACAACCTTTCGGAAGAGACAATATTATACAATTCATTGTCACGTTAAATTGGGGGAAATTAAACAACCAATATTTATATATTTTTTTGTAGGAAAACCTCAAACAAAGAGCCGAAAGAGCTGGCTCTTACTGGTGAGCTGAGCCTTGTCACATTAACCTTACGGCATCGAAAGCTAATGCCAGTGCCCTATCAGCAGTGAAGGCTTTTGAAAATTCCCTCACTAGCTCCAAATCAAGTGTGTTGCCCACGTAAATGTGGTCCTAAAACAAGATATAGTTCTGTGAAAATAGGTGTGTGCATGTGTGTTTTTCAGGTACGTATTGGCCTACAGATGGAAGATGGTTGTCGACTGCAAGGATCTTTCTCCTGTGGGCAAAATCTTTGGGAACTTCTCACACACTTTCCTGAGACAAGGTGTGTGTGTGGTTCCATTTGTACTAAAATACAGAAAGGGCAGAAATATTGAATGCATATTGTGTGGTATGAAAAGAGGAAAACTTGAATTATTTGCAAAGAAATGCAGGACAGGATAATAAAAGATTTAACTTCTCAGAAGTGTACTAAATACACACACTCCATATCACCCGTGTTTCTTCTTAGCAGAGTGCTGGCGCAGTCAGGATCCACTCCTGTGTGTGTTTACATGAGAGACAAGGTTGGTACAACGACATCAGTTCTCAATCTGAGGGAGGCGGCATGTTTTAAACTGTGTGTGTGTGTGCGTGTGCGATTACAGGTGAGTGGAGAAGAGGCTTTAAAAATGGCAACACTGAAGTCTTTGGGGCTCACAAGTGGGAGTGCCGTAGTCCGGTAGGCTATATATATATATATATATTTAAATACGATGAATGTTGAAAAATACAACATTATATATTTATGAAGATATCCCCTCTCCCCCTCTCTTCTACAGGTTTCTTCTAAAAGAAACAAAATCATCAGGAGAAGAAGATGGCAGGGATGCCATGGAAGCTGTTGCAATGGCAATTGCACCAGTTGTGCAGGGGAGCAAACCTAATCCCTCCCAGCGCTCTGATGGACCTGCTGCCTCTCAACCTGACACATTGGCATCGAAAGCGCCAGTCCGTACTGCCAGCCCCGAGAGGCCTGTGGAAGCCATACCTGTCCCAGCTGCCACCATACCTGTCCCCGCTGCCACCGTACCTGTCCCAGCTGCCGCCATAGCCCCCCTGTCCTCCGCCAGCACTGCCCCTTCCCTTCCGGAAGTTCCCCCAGCCACCCAGCATGCTTCTTGTATGAAAAGCAACTCTGCTGGTGCAATGCCGGTGGAGGATGGCGAGAGAGCAGGGCCGTCAGGACTCGTCTCCACCCAGCCGGCCATCTCCCCCCCAACTCCCGCAACCCCCTTCACCCCCTTTACAGGAGGTGGCCAGCGCCTTGGCGGTCCCGCAGCCGGTGGGGCAGGGCATTTGTTATCATCCTCCGGGTCATCATCTGTGGTATCCATGGCAACAGGAGGGTCCCCAAAAGCCAAGAAAGCCAAACCCAGCCAGAACTCCAATGCCAAGGTGGGGTGGATAATTGAATGAACGTGTATGGATGGACGGATGGGTGGATGGGTAGTGACCATGTATAATTGGTTTGTCTTTTCAAAGGGTCGGGTCAACCAGAGAGATGAGGACATGCAGCTGAGGGAGGATTTTCTGGAGGTAAACCCGTATATATGGCTCCCATCCGATTTGACTACTCATTACACACTGACTCACTGACTGACTGACTGACTCACACACACTAGGGCTGCTCGACTATGGCAGAAAACATAATCATGATTATTTTGGTCAATATTTAGATCACGATTATTTAACACGATTCATTGACTTGGAAACATTATGTATTTATTGTACTTTTGTCTTAACAGTGGATTTCCTTAAACTTTAAATATAGTTCAACTGAAAAACTAATAAAAAAGAGATAAATAATATGTAAATATACACATTTAAATAAATAATTTAAAAAATCCACAACCTACTGAAAATGACTAAACATTCAATGTATAAAATTAATAGAAAATGATATAAGACCAGAGTAAATTGGATCAAATATGTTGTAGTGCACTGCCACATTCTACTGAAAACTCCTAAACAAAGGTTCCTAGTTCCTGGGGAAAGTTCCAGCGGTGGAAACATGACTATATATTCAACAATTTGGTAAACTATACTGCAGGAATTTTCCCCAGGAACTAGGAACCTTAGAAACCTGGTTCCTGCACTGGAAACGCAGGAACCAGGTTTCTAAGGTTCCTAGTTCTACTATAAGTTCTGGGGACATTGTTTTACCCCCGAAGGGACCAGGGGGTAGTGCTTTCCAAAAGTACAGGAACTTTGGGGATGGGGCTTGCAGCGCTGAACATCTCTGATTGGTCGAGTACTCAAAGCCTTTTATTTCAGCCATTTGCAGCCGCAAATCGACTGTTCTTTGTTCACTTCGACATGCAGTAAATCACACACAGACCTCTTCTTGCAGCCATAGTGCATTCATATAATTATCGCTTTCTGTTATATGTATTGATCATTCATCTTGATAGCAGTCGGCGCTACAAGGCAATGTTTACTTGCACTGCCCTTCCTGAATACAGGTTGCTTTTGATAACATGGCGGTGTGCAGTTGTATCACAACAGTTTTGTTTTGAATACCAACATCCTTCGAAAGAGTGATGGTCTTAGTTATTAGCCTTGGCCTATAGTAATCGAACAGGGAAACAACCTAAAACAAACAAACTTCTCCAAAACATGGATGCATTAAAGAATGCACACCCACTAATCATAATCCCCACCTTCCGCAAACTGCCATTCGCTTCCCTATTTTACACTTGGATTAAAAATCGAACTCTATAATAATTGAATTCTCTAAATACATAGGATATTTTGATGAAAGTACAGAGCATATGAGGTTCAGGGTTGAATCCATCCGTCTATATAATATTAACTGCCGCGATTCTTATTGCAAAATGCTGCATATTCGCGTTGTAACTGATAAATAGCTGTAAATAGTTGACACGATTTTTCACTCAGTATTTCTCACTTTGTCATATCCTTTAATTATATGCCAGATGTAGAAGGACCTTAATTCGCCTAACATTCACAGGTCTTCAGACCGCAGTGGAAATGCAGACAACAAGGGGCTGAAGGAACCTTTTAGTTCCTTTTTTAAATGTAGTTCCACCAGAAGTTCCGGGTCATTTGGGTGGAAACGCGGCTTTTCTTGGCTAGAGCTGAACTTGCACACCACTTGATCGCTGTAAAGGACGTCCAACGTCATTCGTCATAGAGAATCGAACTGAATCGTGAGCCGAGTGAATCGTTTCACCCCTGACACACAAACACACGTGCATTTATGGCACCCAAGTGGTTATGTGGTTGATGACCCCACTCCCTACAATGGCCTGCCCAGGCTGACTTGATCAACAACGGGTAACCTGGGTGACCACCAGCAAACGGGCTCCTGCTCACCCTGTGCTCCTCTCCTCAGCCCGTGGAGAGAGAAGCGCTCGTCTACAACCTGGACTCTGGGCCTCAGCGGCGTGGAGACCACCAGGAGCTGTCGGACGAGTTCTTTGAGGTGACCGTCGACGATATACGCAAGCGCTTCGCCCAGCTGAAGAGCGAGAGGTTGGTGACAAACTGTGAACCTGGAACACTGATGTTAAGGGGTTAACCGTCACGCTTGGCTGTTTTGTCATTTAGGAGAGTACCGCTTCATACACGTGTTATCAAAATAGTCAAGGCCTGCAACATCAACTGTAGTCTTTTTCCACAAAATAATTGTGGTTGGTCCATTTGAAGTTATTTTTCCAAATATCGGACCAATGGAGAACGCAAATCCTGGACCAATGTCATCAATGCTACAACTTTTCCAAAATGTTTAGCTTTTTATTTTTAAAGAAAAAAACATACAAAATCTGACTGGTGCCGACCACAGCAATGTTGTTTTGCTTCCGACGCATCTACGACAGACCGTGCCAGGCAATGTTTTTCCATTCTCTGTTCAATGCTTTCCCCCCGCCCTGGCTCAGGAGGTCGTTGGAGGAGACCCCTCTGATGACCAAAGCTCTGAAGGAGTCCCAGCTGAAGGAGAAGATGGAGCGGTATCCCAAGGTAAGAAGAACTCAATGATGTGTTCATGTCCATGTTGGCTCATTGCTTCTTAGGCACATGCTGCGTGTGTCTGCATGCACACAGACACACAAGCAGTGTTGGGCAACTTACTTTACCAATGTAATGTATTTCGTAAGTAACGCATTGCATATTAGTTATTACTTTTACGTCACTTTGGCTACAAAATACAGTAGCCTTTATCTGACCTAGGCATTCAGAGAGCGATGAAGGTCAAACATTTACCCATGCCTTTAGCCTTTTTGCACCACTTTGTGAACATTTTGTGTCCCGCAACATTTTGGCAGAATCGGCAAACAGGAATCAATTGCCGAAGGGACTCGCGGTGTTCATACATTTTAAAAATGCTTGAAATAAATAAACATGTAGGACCTCATTTGACGGCAACGCGTTACTTCACACAATAATATAGTTGAAATTAGCTAGGTAACGCGTTGCATTACTTGATTACTACTAAAAAATAATATACAGCCCTAACACGGCACACAACACGCGTGTCCTGTTCAGTCCTGATCAGACCCTTATCACTCGGCATCTTCAGGTGGTCCTCAGGGTCCAGTTTCCAGACCGCCATGTTCTCCAGGGATTCTTCAGGCCTCTGGAAACGGGTATGTGGTGTTTCCCTTTCCTTTCATTACTGCTGCCTGACCACAGGTGGGGCAGTCATGTCAAAGCATCCGGCGGCCCACCTACCACACTGTCTGCTCCTGTCCAGCCCACTCCGTCCCAGCGGCTTCACAGCACCTGATTCTGAGAAAGCCACAATTTGAGAAATGTCAGAACATGTCACATGTGTGTTTTCCAGTTGCTGATGTTCGGAAATTTGTCCAGAATTACTTGGAAGACCCTCGGCTTGACTTTTACTTATGTGAGTACAATATGTGTAAATGATACTCACAAACTTTGTTTTAAAATTGTTCAATGCAGCAACTTCTGCATCACGTGTAACCAAATGCATTTGATGTATTTTAATTGGCAATCCCGCAATGCAACTTTAATCACAGAATTTGCCGGTGACTACAATGATTAAACATGTCTAACATTGTGCATCATATTTGAGGATTTGATGATGGATCTTGACGATTTTGTACTCCCTATTAATTATAATCCTCTCCTCCAGTCATCACTCCACCAAAAACCATCCTGGATGAGTCCTCCGTGACTCTGTTCCAGGTACGTTTCCTCACCACAGGCACTTTGTTCAAGTGTCATGGAAATGCTCTGCTATGCTGACCAGCATATGGGGTATACACAGGCCCAGATAAGATCTCCCCTCTCGCATGCTCGTGCACAGTATCAGGCAGCCTCTGTTTCCTTTGACTTCTGCTATTTTAGTAACCAAACTGTTGGGAGATTCAAAGGGCCAATCCTCACGCCCACACACAGAGTTCTCCATTTTTATGTCTCTTCATTTGTTTCTCTAGGCCAACCTCTTCCCTGGTGCCCTGGTATACTTTGGCTGTGATGTGAAGACAGGTGGGTCCCTATATGTTACGAGTAGGCTGCGGTAGCCTTTTTTGTATTGAAATGCAGAGAAACAATGTGTGGCATATGGTTATTTATGTGTGTCTGTTTTCTCCATAGATTGTTACTTACAGAGGGAGCACCTTAACACCTGTGTTTCAGCCATGCAAGCAAATGAATCTATTGCTAAGTATGTGTGTGTGTGCCTCTTCTAGTAACTACACTGTTTTGCTGTGTTGTCAAAACTGGACATCTTTTGATGTTCTGCCATCACCAGGAATCCCAATTCACCTTCATTTTGCATGCAAACTCACCCTCTCTCACCCTCTCGCTCACATACACCATTTTCCCAATCCCCTGATGTCTTCTGCATTTCCGTTCCCTTACACCTCATCCCTTTGGCACATCCCACGTCTCAACCTCACATCATGGACTGACAGCCAGTGACAGCTCTACTACATTACATGCATTTTTCATAGAACAAGTCACGACCTCACCAATGCATTGAGACTGCAATACAAATGACTGTCAGTCACACAAGTCACAATTACAATAGTTTTAACTATATAATTTTGTGCTGTTCCGTCACAGTCCGAGAAGTATTGAATACAATAGCACAGGTATGGTTATGGGCCTTTTATTGCAACTCTGTCGGGTTTTTAAAGTGTTTCTCATATTCTCAACCTCTGGGGTGTTTAGCTGCATGCCCAGCTCTCCAGGCCCTTCCTCCAGGACTGTGGACAGTGAGGACGGCCACCCTCCCTTCGAGCCCTCTAAGGGACCCCGGCCTTTGGATGGCCCAGACCCCACCGCTGCACACACCCAGCCCCCTCAACGGGCTGCAGCTGACCCCGGCAAGGTCCCCAAGTGGCTTAAGCTTCCAGGTAAAGACTAGTGGTCCAGACACTCTCCTCCCTTTTAGGAAAACATCCTGACCTTCTCTGAACGTGTTCCTCCAGGTGAGTACATGTGGTGCTGTGTAAATAGGTATTTTGGAAGTCTAATGTCAATGGAGCCAAAGTCGCGCCACAAAGTCTGTAAAACAGTGTTGCATGTTTTGCATGGTTGTTGAAGAGTGAGAGAGAGTTGGTAAGCTCCATGCCCTCTCTGGGAGCCCTGATTGCTTCAGGATGGATCCTAGAAGGGAGAAAGTGTGGATCCCCCCTTCCCCTTCGCCTGCTTTCCTACGTAAAATCTCACCTGATGGGCATGTGAACAGCCCGTTACTGCTTTCGGCATATGCCACTCCTGGTGTCCGTCAGGGCTTTGGACGCTTAGGTGGAGCGTACACGTGCGATTTGTAGGACTGACCCACCTTTGGGTGGCGTTATGGGTGGAAGGTTAATGGAATGCATTTCTAGAGTGCTGTTCAGACCACTGCCACTCAAACACTTTAGAATTATGGCCTCAGATTCACCCATTCATACACCGATGGTGGCGTCAACAATGCAAGGCAACAGCCAGCTCGACATTTGGCTATGAGGAGCGGGGATCAAACCAGCAACTTTCCAGTTGCCAGGCGACCTGCTCTACCTCCTGAGCCAGCGCCACCCAGACCAGTGGCTGGTTCTGTAGGGGCATTGTACTCGGGGAGTTGCTACGTCATGGGCTCTCCTGAGGGCTGTCCCTTCCTGATGTATGTGCTGCTGCCAGTGTGCCTCCTCTAGCACCTTCTGTAGGTTATTTTTGGTTAATGTGAGCCCATCTTTCGTGGGCGAAGCCGTCGTGGGTCCCAAGAAGCTACTCTACAGTTCCATCCCGTCGGGTGTATCCCTAAATGATCCCTAAATGATCAGCTATTTTTATACCATATTGGAGTGATCCAATATAGTAATCACATAACCACGGTTATGTGAGCTAATTGGATCACTCTAATCTTGTTACGGGGCTCTAGTTTTTTTTTCCTTGAAAAGAAGAGGTGTGGGTCATTGCAAAGGGGGTTTTATAGGGAAACAATTTCACCAGGCACACATGCAGGTGCACAGAATGTATTGGAAAATCCTTATCTCGGACATAACCCTCTGCTGCAGAGAGATACCATATTGGAGTGGTCCAATGTTCAACCGGTTAGTACACGCTGTGTATATAGGTGTGGGAAGTCTGACGTGTGACCTTTTTCTATGACTGTGTGTGGAAGAGGTTAGTACACCAAATGTTGTTTAAATAGGTGTGGGACGTCCGACGTGTGACCTTTTCTAAGACTGTGTGTGGAAGAGGTTAGTACACCAAATGAATACGTGTGTAAGATGTTAGTTCACACCCAGCCCCATGGCTACCTGCCTTGCACTGCTGGTTATTCTGGAAGCGAAGCGGGGCTGGCCTGGTCAATCCTTGGATGGGGGACCATATGCTGCTGATAGAGGTGTTGGGGGGGCGGTCAGTAGGGGGTGCTCATGCCTCCAGCCTATATTATGTCTCCTCTTTCGAAGAACACTGTCTTTCGGACGAGATGTTAAACCGAGGTCCTTACTCACTGTGTTCACTAAAGATTGCATGGCCATTGTCTGTGGTGGAAATGGGTTTTGGAAGTCTGATTTGTGATGCTTTTCTGAATAATGTGGTCATGGTGGGTGTTGTGGTGGTTCTAACTTTTGTCAAAGTGGTGTCGTGGGGGTTCTGGTGGTTGTCATGACGGTGTTGGGGTGGTTCTAGCAGTTCTCATGGGTGTCGTGGTTGTCCCAGTGGTTTCGTGGTGGTGCTTCTGGCAGTTTTTCCAGGGCTATGTTTCTTTGTTCTGAATCATTTCTGCCTTTGTCCCTGATTACGCACTAACATGCTCAGCATAGCTGAGCTGTGCTCATACAGAGCAAACGTGCACATACACTGTGGCCATTGGTAGCATATGACTGATCCTGTTCTGTTGTTTCAATGTGCCAGGGAGAAAATGGAGGAAGCAGTACAGCACGTAAAATAAGTGATTCTATATTGGTGTTGGATGATCAGATAAGATTTGCTTTATTAATCTCACATCAAGTCTCTATTGATTTGGTAAGGAAATATTCCTTGCATATTTATTCTATATATCGGTTGTCAACTCATCATTTTACTTCCAACTATGTTGAAGTGGCTTAAAAATGTTTTTTAGATTAGCGGTAAGCATTTTTTTTTCTGATCGACTGATTCATTATGTTTACAGGAAAGAAGTGAGTCCACTGCTTGTCAACGGAGAGACCAAAGTCTTTGCCATCGCTGCACTGTACCTAACCCTCCTCCCGTATTCCCATCTTATTTTAGGTTTACATTTGTAATGGCAAAGCACTTGATTAATCATGTAACACGCCAGCATTCAACAGTTAAACAAGAAAATGTAAGAACCAATAAATACTTGCATACGTTTTTGCCTTGGCCTGATGACTGTTTTATTAATTGTGTAAAATGCGTACATTTCTGCATTTGAGCGCTCTCTGCTGGATAAACTGTCTAATTCCAATTAACTTCATGGGTAAGGTTCTTGCTGGACACAGACTTCTGCTAATATAACACGTAGGTGGTATTTATTAATTAGAGAAATGATAGTAATCAAACTGAATGGTAGTTTTTCTAACGTGTAGTGTCTTTTCGTTTGAGGTAATTGCCCTTGCAAATTTGCAGGACGAATTGTGCCACGTAATTAATTTGTATTCATTAATTTATCAATTTAAAAACTATTTTAATTAAAGCATTAAACAATTATCAAAGATTTACTTTTATGGAGCATTTAATTAAATAGTAAATAATGGTTTTTTTATAAGACTTTAAAATGGACGTTTAAATAGTTGGTTGTTTACGCAATTAATTTCCCACGCTTCTTTAACCAAGACGAGCATTTTATTTTTAGCTTGCACACCAGCTGTACCTCTGTAAGGGTAAAGGGAGAGACGCTACAGAGCAAAAGCATTCTCCATCCCACTTTAAGTTTTTGACGAGTGTCCGCTGTGTTTATTGGCCAATTATAAGTTACAAAGGCCTAACTCAACAAAGCAGCATAATATCAGCGCAAAGCCCCTCAATTGAAAACACGATAAGGCTATGTATTTAACGTTCTATCTAGATAAATTATTTCCTTTGTAAAATTGCCCAACTTTTACTGCATTAGAAGAATTGTACCCCCATTAAGTAAAAAATAAAGTTGACTGCTCTGTCGACTTTATAATTTGGGCAACATGTCACCCTCAAGACCAAAGGCCTATTTCTAAAGATGACCTTTAGATGGCATTGCTAACATTTCTAAATAAAGTCAAGACCACTCTTTTAAGTTAGGCATGGCCCTGCATTTTACATGCACAATAATACTATTATATATCAATATATATATTGTTCACTAGTATATATACTCTACGCTATTGCTTATAGTATTGCCTATGTTGAGTAGGCCTACAAATGTATGCCTCAGTCGACAGTCTTAAATCTCTAAATGCTTGACCTACAAATCCCTGCCCTCCATCTCTACACGCATGTGCAGACACACACACACACACACACACACCGTGAGGGCCCAACCCAAAGATCTAAATAACTCTTGCTTTCTGGTCATACTGACCCCCCTATCCTCTCCAAAACGAGAGAGAGAGCGAGTGAGAGAGCAAATGTAAGGAAGGAGAATGATGGAGACAAAGAAAGATTCAATATAGTTTGAAAACATCTTTCTCGGAGGCTTCAAATGGGGAAGGGCACATGTTGGGTATTCCCAGCAGCACGACACCCAATAATAACCTGATGGAATGACTCTGGTGAGCAGCATGTCCTGGACTATTCACTTCCTTCACGGACTTGGGTCGGCACCAGTGATGGCTAAGGGACCGGGTGGTTTCTCAACAGGGCATCTCTTTCTTCGGAAGAAAACGGTACCAACTTGATTACTGCTGCCCGACACTGGAGAGACATGGATGTGTTCTTACTGTATGTCTCTTTTTTTCTAATGCGGAATATGTTGTTGTGCCACGACGTCTCTATCTCTGTGGTCATGTTCAGAAAGTCATCCATTTTGTAAAAACTCTTTGGACTATGCTGCTTCTTTTTTTTTTTTTTATGTTGTGTTTCATGCATGATGACCAGTGACCCACCGACACAGAAATAGTTTTCGAAAGAAATACCAGAAATACCCAGGAACGTCGGTGAAGAAATCGTAGAGAGGGCAACCCCAGACCCGAACACCTACCTCACAGCACGCTGCCACCCGCATAAAAATACACTCGCATACATCCAGATACAGTTACACATTCCTGAAGGGCCTTTCAAGCTTCAACGCTGATTTGGTCAACATTACATTTTGCTTATCATATTTGCTATATGTATAACCTATGTGCAAGTTAGATAGGTCCAACATATTTATTGTAATATTGGGATGTTCCAAGGAAAACGATAGGGGGATCTGCATTGTTATATTTCATTCAATTAACAAGAAATGATTGAAAATCGTAATCAATGACATAGCAACACAACTAAATACACATTTCTTGTTGTCAAAGAAAGAAGAAAAGTGTTTTTTACTTTTGTCCAAGCCATGGACTGGTTTCTTTCACATCTTTGAAGCCAGAGTGGATTGTAAATCTGGACTCCGATTTTAAAGACATAACATTACCTTCTGATCCAAAACTATTGTCCCAACGGAACCGAGGCCCATTACGTCATACGGATCTAACCCTTGTCACGCCTCTGAAGAACCCCCCAACATGGATTCCCAGGGGGGCCGGTACCTCGACCAGAGGGCGGTGTGCTCGCCCATCGGTGCGGCCCGCCTCAGCCAGCTGGTTCTGGGCTGCTCGGTGGTTGCCATGGTGATTCACAGCGCGGGCTACAGTGGGTCGTATGGTGTGTTCTGCATGGTGGTGTGGTGCCTCTGCTTTGCCGTGACGACACTGATCTTCTTCCTGGACGCAACCCGTCTCTACGGCTGCCTGCCCGTATCCTGGGGCAACCTGACGGTGGCCTTCGCTGCATTGGCCACACTCATGTAAGGCATCCCTTGAGTTCCTGTCTCTCTCTCGCTATCCCTGTGTGATGGTAGTGGTTAAGTTCCTACGTGTGAGCTCAGACCTGTTTGTTGTTGTAATGGTTGTTGTTGTTGTTGTTGTGGTGGTGGTGGTGCTGGTGACTTTTCTCATCTATGAACTCAAGTGTCTTTTTGTGCATCTTGAAAAGCCCTTCAAATAAACTAATTTATTATTTTTTTTCTACTCGCAATCTTCAAGGTACGTGACGGCCTCGGTGGTCTACCCTCTGTACTTCGTGCGCTCCGAGTGCCCGTACGCCGGCTGCGACGTCCGCAACTTCCGCATTGCCGTGGCCGCCTGCTCCATCGCCGCGACCCTGTCCTACGGGGCCGAGGTGGTCCTGTCCCGAGCCAGGCCCGGCCAGACCGCCGTGGGCTACATGGCCACCGTCTCGGGGGTCCTCAAGGTGGTCCAGGCCTTCGTGGCCTGCGTCATCTTTGGAGGCGTGGCCAACGGCAGCGAGTTCACCCGGTACCCGGCGACCGTCTACTGCGTGGCAGTGTACGCCATCTGCTTCGCGCTGACCTCCCTGGTGGTCCTGGCGACGGTGTGCGGTCGGACGGCGGTGGTGCGTTGCATGCCGTTTGACCGCTGCGTGGTGGTCTACACCCTGCTGGCCATCCTGCTGTACCTGAGCGCCTCAGTGGCGTGGACGGTGTTCTGCTTCGACGGCAAATACGGGTCTCCGTGGCGACCGTCGTCGTGCCCCCGGGGCAATTGCCCGTGGGACAGCAAGGTGGTGGTCGCGGTGTTCTCCTTCGTCAACCTGGCGCTGTACACGGCCGACCTCGTCTACTCACAGAGGATGCACTTTCTGCCCTCTCGCGTGTCCGCGCGCCCCCGGGTGTAGCTCCCGGGTGTAGACCCCCGGTGTAGACCCCTGGTGTAGTCCCCAGGTGTAGCTCCCGGGTGTAGCCCCCAGGTGTAGACCCCCGGTGTAGACCCCCGGTGTAGACCCCTGGTGTAGTCCCCAGGTGTAGCTCCCGGGTGTAGCCCCCGGGTGTAGTCCCCGGGTGTAGCTCCCGGGTGTAGCCCCCCGGGTGTAGTCCCCGGGTGTAGCCCCCGGGTGTAGCCCCCGGGTGTAGTCCCCGGGTGTAGTCCCCAGGTGTAGCCCCCGGGTGTAGTGGGGAGAAACACTTACAACATCATGTCAAACAAGCACACAGAAGGCCAGAGGATCTGACTGATCTATCCAGCCATGTCGAGTAAACAATGGGAGCTTCGCAATCACTGGAATTATTTACGATGATAACTCTTTTCTATTAGAACTCCCAAAGACTTTGATATGCTATATCCATATCTGATGGACCGACCCCTTTAACCAGTCTCCACTTGAGCTCTTAGAAATATGTCTACTGAGCCACACCTCAATAGTGAGGCTCCATGGCATCTCCTGCTGCATCCCTGGAAAGCCATACATACCCAAGAGTGCTGACACATGCACACACACACACACACACACACACACACATGCACACGCACTTGCACACACACACACACACACTTTCTTTGGCTTTGACCAATCATTGAACTTGGCCTAAAAGTATGCAGACAGCCACTGTTACCCTTATCACACCCCATCCCCCCACCCACACACAGGCAGACACACAAACACACACACACCCACACACACACCCACACACACACACACACACACACCCACACACCCACACAC